>ML769552.1:0-145287 GCA_009733575.1 Gymnopus androsaceus JB14 | reverse complement strand
CTCGGTCCTCTGATTTTTCTGTAGATGTAGTCTTCGGTTTGATTTAAACTCTACTCGAATTTCTTTTACATTGTTACGGCTACATAGCCTAACCTCCCCGCAATATACTTCCTCACTCAGACACCTTCTTGTCGTTGTTGGACTTGCCCTTTCACCGGTGCTATTCCATTAGAACTTGAGGACATTAGAAGATTTACTTAGCTTTTCACCGCTGCTGCATTCCTTCCAATAGCCCAATTTCTTTTCATCCTATCCTGGATTTTTCTCCATCTGAATTGGTATTTGAGCTGGGAGCTCTCACTGGAAATCCACTTGTCATCTTCTCTGTCTGTTTGGGTAATATAGGACCTCAGGTTAGGTGAGTTCTTGTCTTAGCCTCTCACTTCTCCCCTCTTCTCTGATCGCATTAGATCGCTCCTCCTCCTGCTGCCGCACCTCGCGCGCTTAAACCTTCCTCTTTGCAGACCACTCCTCCAAATTTCCCTCCCTGCCATCGATAATCAAATCCCCCTCCGCACTGCCTCCTCCAATCCATGATGCATCTACTGAACCAAAAGTCCTGTAGACTTATGGCCATAATACTGTAAAATAATTCATTCATGCAAAATCGGGCGAAGTTAGATCAGACATCAAATTCTCAACGATGTTAGATTTTCGGCATGCACAGGGATGTTAGATGTTTCATGCACACGGCGAAGTTTGATTTTCAATGTTAAAATTTCGACGGTATTAGATTTTCCGCGGGCGTGACAACGGTAGGTTTTCTACAATAGGGAGTTGTGGCACAACAAATATTTCGTCAACTTTCTCGCGTGGAGCCCCGCCAAAACTATGACGAAATTTTCGCCATGCCACAACTCCCTAATGTTCCATAGTTCCTAGAAGTATGGGCGCTAAATTAGATTTAGCACTGAATCGATATGCCTCTTCCGGGGTCCTTCCTCTTTTGGTACGGTAGATAACGCCACGTGACCTAACGTAGAGGGTACGAATAAGATATCGAAACCGTTATTTCTCTAAGTCCATCATGCGCGTCGGTCACTGCCCCGCTGGTGCGCCTCCACACTCTGTTCAATGACTTCAAGTCCAGTAGTTAATTTGTAGTAACAGTTTAAGTAATAAGATTAGTACAGTTAAAGATCATTGGGGAAAATAAGTATACTTATCCCCAACTCATCCCTACATTGTCATAACTCTATCATCATGTTAGGTCATGTGGCGTTATCTGCAGTACCAAAAGAGGAAGGACCCCGGAAGAGGCATAACAATTCAGTGCTAAATCTAATTTAGCGCCCATACTTCTAAGAACTATGGAACATTGTAGAAAACCTACCGTCGTCGCGCCCGCGGAAAATCTAACACCGTCGAAATTTTAACATTGAAAATCAAACTTCGCCGTGTGCACGAAACATCTAACATCCCTGCGCGTGCCGAAAATCTAACATCGTCGAGAATTTGATGTCTGATCTAACTTCGCCCGATTTTGCATGAATGAATTATTTTACAGTATTATGGCCATATAGACTGTAGGACTGTGAACTGCGCATTGGTACTGGTGTTGAAACGATAGATACCGGAGGACGTACCTATGGTTTTGCTCGGGGCTCTTTTGTCGCATCGCGGAGGCAAGTCCATTGAGCTGTTTCGTTCAAGGATATATTTCCCTTCCTTAAATTTGGCATCCTTCCTCTGCGAGAATGTCGGTGGTGGTGTGGTGGTAGGGACCTATCGACCAAGTTTTTATGCCCCGATTCGTATCCTTGCTCGATTCTTTGTACCGCATTCAACTTTGCTGAGATTCATTCCCATCTCGACTTGTATAGTTGATTGGCATGGTATAGCTCTCCTTTGAAAATGTAGCCTCGACGGCGCAAGGTGAAGTAGAATTTGTTTCCGGTCGCGCTTTCGTCGGCACCGACATGCTGTAAATAGGCGAAGTTGGGAGCCGGCTGCATTCCAGCTTCAAGTTGAGGCAAATGGTAAGGGACTGGCGCTCGAACAAGGGGAAATAAAACATCATCTTTTCCTGAATCCAACCAAGGCTTCTTCTAATCAAACTTCCTGTCTATTCTCTGAATGACTTGATCGTGGAAGCGTCGAGCCTTAAGCGGGAGGGGAAGGGATGATTATAATACAGAGTCGGGGTGGAATCTGCTCCGCCTGTCTGGCGGTGGAGTTCTGCCAATCAGTGGAAGCTAAGCTCGAACCAACACCTTTGCTTTCGCTGGAAAAGTGTGGCCGACTTGAGGTCAGCGTGGTTGACTTATATAACACATTAACAGGGTTGTATCGAGCTCCAATCTATATGTAAGCACTAAACTAACATAAACTGTACTGGCTGGTTGAAACTGCGTGGATTCCAAGCTGGAAATCCAAAATTTACTTGGACAAGTATATTCCCAACTTTCGGTCGGACATAGTTCCACGTCAAATTCAGAATGCAAATTATGAGCTA
Organism: Gymnopus androsaceus JB14; assembly: GCA_009733575.1. NCBI lineage: Eukaryota > Fungi > Basidiomycota > Agaricomycetes > Agaricales > Omphalotaceae > Gymnopus > Gymnopus androsaceus. Next base: position 142,832 of record ML769552.1, on the reverse strand, counting down.
AACGGTTGTTGAACGACGTTGAACGCCATTCGTTTCACGGATCTCTGATTAAACTGCAAGGCGAAAGGGTGTTGAGAGCAGCTGGCTACCTAATGGCAGCGCAGTCACTTAACTATGATGCGCAGTCAGACAATGTATTAGAACCAAGTACGTTGCCTCCCAGCTTTTGTCTACTATGGAAGGAAGTTTGCTACACGGCCGGACCCGGTCACCCTAGATAGAAATATCGGATACAGCCTTGGCACATTCGCTGTCCCCGGTGTCATGGTCGGCGATCCAAGATTATTATCAACATCACCGGACGGCATAAACAGTCAAACTCTCTTGAGAAGCTGTAATTTCCGATGAAGCGGTAAAAGGAATAGAAGCGATTAAAGCCCTCCATGCGGCGTGGGCCGGATATTCCGTTGGCCGAGACGAATACTTGCTATATATGCGACCTTGCACAAGCTCTTCGTTGGTTCATTTTTGACGTCCTCCAATCAGCTTGGTGTTGAACCCACAACGCAGCCAACTATTCCAGGTAAGAAGGCTTTCGTATTCTTTCATGTGAGTCTAAAGCTAAAAGCTCAATCATGAAAGCAGCATTTCCCTCAACAGACTTTCATTCTTCCGTATATTCAAGACTCTCATGGCTAGGGTATCAATTCCTCCAAGCTCGGACAATCGCATGAGGGACGAAGATCATTATACGCCACTAGCAGACAGGAATCCGGGGGTTAATTACTATCCTCCGGTGGCACCTGCACCTTCATACGGAAAAATACCGTCAAACGATACAAATCCGAGTGGAAATATTCGCAGAGGTGGGGGTCGTACTCCAAGTCCAACCCCCAGCGAGGTATTGGCGCTCGATGGCAAAAGTCCCCCTTTGACTACGACACAGAGAATTGGCAAGTCATACTCACCTTGTTTTTATTTTGTGAGCCGCCATTTAACTATGAAATTTCTTTTCCAGTCCAAGCAATTATTATTTCTCTTATTGTGGCCCTCGTAGTCCTCTCGTGCGTTTTTCGCATGCTTATTCTCATTCCAGCGCGCTGATTTTATATTACTTACTGGGTTTAGCATTGTCTTCAACAACAAGATCATCAAAGGCCTCACCCCGTTCACGCAGAAGTTGCACAAGTTCGTCAGCCTCGTGCTTCATATACTTCAGGCTCTGATACATCCTTTTCTTAGTTTACCTGCTGGCTGGCTCGTACCAGTAGGAATGATCTTTGTCCTGTCTTTTCCACCACTGTTTGGCCAAGAATTCGTGGCTCTTCTTTGCGGAGTTGGGTGGGGTCTCGGGGAAGGCTTCGGCATAGTAGCCTTTGGTACATTGTTAGGAGAAATCGGGAATTACTTGTGCGTTCCAATTTTTTTAATTAATGGTGTACAAGCTCTGAACTGCTTCAATTCCTGTCGCTTAGTGTTTTCAAATGGTGCTGCACTTCTGTATCACGAAAATACGCAAAGAAAAATATAGACTACGCATGTCTCGTAAGGATTTTGCATGATGGAGGTTTCAAAGTCGCGCTTGCTGCTCGATATTCTGTAATACCCCCTCACCGTAAGTACGTTCAATTGATGAATTACGCACCAATGTTAATTTCAGGATACTATAGTTACGACTGCAGTCTTTGCTTGTTCCGGGTTGGGTTTTTTTGCCTTCCTTCCAGCTGTAATTTTCTCTTTGCCTAAGCAGTTTGCATCCGTGCTACTTGGTTACATATTTGAGCAGGAGGCTCTCCACGGTAAAACGCGGGAAGATGTGATTGGACAAGTAGCGATTTCCGTGATAAGTGCAGTTATTACTGTGATAGCGGCAAGGTATACTTCAGCGGTGACAAAGAAGGTTAAACCGCAGGTTATTTATGAGCGCAGGAAGGCTCGGTATGTGAACTCTTCGATATATGAATTCGCTAATTCCGACCTTGATTCACTGGGTAGTCAACATGCTCTCGAAGAGGCTTGATCATAATTTGAGCTATTATTTATTCACAGAAAATCGCGAGGCTAGTACAGGAGTAAAAGAGCTTCAGAGTTTATTTATTACTTCAAGTAATACGAGTGCAATTGGTAAATTATTCAAATGCTCTGTCTAGGACAAGACATCCTATAACATTATTTGGCTCAATCGTCGTCACTGCCCAAGGCGGCCCAAACACCATTCGCACCCTGCTCACCAGCTGGAATTCAACCTCTAGTATCATTGAAAGTATGTTCATAGAACTTCGCTGGTAGTGCTGTCAAAGGTGATTTATGACAAATTTGATACCAAGATTTCTTGCGATCCAGCATAAAATTGGATAACATCCGGCGACATTGCCAGCACCCTCTGACTAGGAGAAGCATTGGTAACATTGAAGACAATGGTGTTTTGTCCCGCGATATTGCGAGAAAATTTCGGCGTCAATTCGGATGAAATCTTTCGAAGTCGAAATCGGTGATGCTTACTCGTTAATCCCGTTGATTAAGTCGTCAGTATGGTGTTCCAAAGTATTAAAATGCCGCAATGAGATGAAGAACGGAACGGTGAAAGATTACTGACACGGCCACAGCAAGTTCGGAATCACTGAACTTCCGACTGACCTCTGAAAATGCATGCCTCCTCTACATACCGTTCACAGTTGATAAGTACCGTCAGTGGAGCAATCCTATCAATCATTTCCTTTGGCTCCACGTATACACTATTAATTCGTGTCTACCTGGAGCTTTTATGGATAGCCTGTCGGTCTGAAGAGTATACCGACGGCAGCAGGGATGCAGTCCCACCTAAGTTTGAGACCGACATCCTCGACGCTTTGTATCGGAGGCGGAACATACCAAGAACTTTTTGGGATATTTAGGGCTTTTAAGTAAAGTACCTCTGATTTGTTGTACAAAATTGTTCCAGTGGCGAAAACCCAATACAAGAGTCTGACGTTCTAGGATTATTCTACTGAACAACCCTAATGTCTGTTGACAACCCCTTCAACAACCCTTAAACTTCGGTGTCACGAAGAGAGTCACACCGGCGGGCCTACGGCGCTGTAGCATGCACAAATGACTCAAGTTTATCACAGTGGTATTGGCGAACCTCTCGGATAGAGTCTAAACAAGCCGGGAAATGTATCTGAAGCTCATTGAAGGTGCAGGAAGCAGGTAAACAGCAAGAGGAGGAACAATGCCAACAAGAGAAGGCAGCGAAATTACAGCGAGAACGCCACCGATACCAGCATTGATGGGCGTATGACCCTTGAACCCGACTTTTGGTAATGTTAAGTCAAACCGATTCCCAGAAAATCTTGAATTGGAACGGCAAGTTTTGGCGAAGTAGATGTATATTTGCGGTGGAAAACACAGTATATATATAAGATTTAAAAAGCTTCCATGGATAGAATGAACGTTTATACACACTTTAGAGTCCTCTAATGCATAAAATTGCAGAGCCAAGTTACTAACGGCGAGACTGAAAAGTAGCTCAGGAGTCGGAGTCGGAGTAGCAAGAATACAATGGAGTAACTGTCAAAGATGAGCTGACACGGCGGCAATCCAGAGTGACCGGCGGTGAACTCTATGAAGTCAGGTCTCATCATTTAATGTACATCTTGATCAAAATATGATGATTCTACTTGATTGATGTACTTTGAGCACGTATTTCTACTGTGTGTGTGTACATGATCGTGATCGTGCTCCTCTTGCGTACATTGTGTCTGGAAATATCTACTTGATTTTCACTTGAGACCATTGGATCTGGTACATGTCCCTACGCTACTGGAACTTACTTGTAATTATATCTACTTTTAACTAGGTATACTGTCACATTTTGGAATCTTTTGGTGTGACATGCCTGGAATTGCCTCAAAAAATGCAAAATTTTGGTCTAAAATGGGTTGGTCACAATCGCGAGGGCCCACCAAATCAATTGAAATGTACAGTTTAGCATGTCTTAAGTACTTTAACAGCCTACATTATATATAAATCAAGCAAACAAAGTACATTGATCACTAATCAAGTAGGATGTACGAGCACAATCTACTGAGTACATCAAGTAGATTGTACTGTCATGCGGCCTCTTTTTCCGATGAGAAATGACGTCATAGAACTCGTTTGACGCTTGTCAGGCGCTCACAATCCTGGGTTGTCTATGAACAATAGGGTTGTTGAATAGAATTATCCGACGTTCTATCCATTTGAGCTAGGTAGGCTTTGGTATCATACAGGTGTATTTATTTGATGTTGTTGGATTTGATTTTGCCGAGTGCCGTTGCTCGCCACGGCTTCCAATTGGAAATTAGTAATTACTGTATATAAGCCCGCCTGTAGCCACTATGAGGCACAAACGGAATATATACTGTTTGATGCTGCCTTTCTCGAGTGACGACACACCCGTGTATCCCAACAGATGTAACAATAACCTTACCGTGCATACATACTCAACCACGCCGAGAATAACCCTATTGTGTTGGTTCAAACTTTTCAGCAAAAAGAAAGAAGTAGACTTACTTACCTTCCCTTCAAAGTCTCCAAGCATAAAAAAATAACGAATGTGTAGCTTGCCTATAGCCCAGCGCGAGGGTCGAACTTGCAGCCTTCCAAGTTCATCGTTCAATTCCGTCCTTAGCAAAAGTCGCTCTATCTAATTGAGGTAGATGAGCTCTTCTATGAGTGTTAGGCACAGTGTACTAGTAGCACACAAAGGTTGTAGTCAGAACGTAGATGAAGTTAGGTATGCAAGTCGAACATTGAGTTGATCGTTTGAGTGAAAGATATCTGGCGATGCGGACAAAGATGAGACAATGGCGACCGGTAAGCCTGAGCTGGCACTGGTATGAGTATAGCAGACGACTGGTCGCTCCCATTCCGAGTTCAGTTCAGTTCTAGAAATGTGGTGTTATGGTGGTAAGACTGGCTTTGAGGAATGGCAAGTAAAGGAAATTCAGTTCGTGGTTCAGTCATATCCACCTTCCTCCATCTACATCTACATACGCCACCAAAGTCAAAGGAAAGGACGACAACGCAGTAGCCGCATCCGAAGACCCAGACGGTGCTAAACTTCAATGCCGATACTAGCAAGAGAACGATGTATGAAGTAACGTCGGCGGAGCCACAGTGGTAGCGAATACTGCGTATAGGTTATCCTGGAAATGGCGAAGCCAGAGCGTGATCCTGAGCCATTAACGGAGTGAGAAGCCAAAGCCAGCCCCAAGAAGGGTTCTGAGGAGGCAAAGATGGAGCCAGAGGAATCAGCCTCAAAGTTGAAATGCCGAGATAGGAAGGGATGATTTCAGACTTGATTCACAGTCATAATGAACTTATTACCATTCTGAACCTCAAGCCCTTATCATCGTCCAAGCAAGGCTCAGCCTTCCTCCCCCTCCTGTCGCTCCTCGACTCTCTCGACTCTCCAGTTGGGATATTTCATCGAGTTTTTGTGTGGTCCCTCCAGTCGTATCTCCCTGAGACTTGCATTGACTGTGATGAAGACAGCATCCTATTAGGAGTCCTAGATTTCCGAGCTCGAAGCTTGAGGCATTGAGGGCGATGAGGGCAATGAGAGAAGAAGAGAAACCGGTGAGCGCCTACAATTTGGTTAGCGCCCATCCATATCAAGCCTGCGTTCAACGGCCAGAATACTATTTCCTCGGACTACAAAGATTGTTATCAGTGCACAATGCTTTACTTGAAAACTCACTCACTGCGAACCAATTAATCTGCTGGGAGTCGGGACAGAGACAGATTTGGGCTCACGTTAGTCTGAATCTGAAGAGGTTGAACTAGAGCTTTCATCAGGTACGCTACCTTGTTATTTCGCAAGGTGTACTCATGCTCAAAATATTAATCTATAGGCTACTTTAACTGACCCCGACGTTCTGCTCGATCATCTTTTTGACCGCCCATGGTCCTCCTTCGTTGACAATGTAGGAATGGACTCATGTGGAGTCAATCTTCTGTCGAATTAAGCTTATCCAACGTGCGACGGGGAAGGAGAGATTAGGCTTGAAGAGCAACATTGACAAGGTGATAAACGTTGCCGTTAACTTACTGGAAATGGTACGTTCTTTTATCTCCTTTCCTTCTTCCGCCCACTGTCTTCGCCAGAATTCACTACCAAAGTCCTACACACGACAAACGGACTTAGCGCTATATTTGGGTGCTCTCATTCTACCAATTCGACCGAAACGAGCTCAACATCCTCCTACCGGCTAGACAGAACAGTGATTAGTTCACGACTCTTCGTCATGTCCAAATGTCGATCTACACCTCCTTACACCTCCCAATCCGCTCTGAATCCTTCAAGCTAGCTGTAACGTCCACAAATCTGGCTACGCATCGCTGGCTGGCTGGTTGCATTCCAGAGTTCCATCGCCTATCCTCTAGTGATTGCGACGTGTCCGTTATTGGGTTAGTGTTCATTATCTTCTTCATTCGACGACTCAACTACTATTGCTGCGGAATTCTATCAGCGTTCACCCTCTGTTCCAGTCGCCACCGGGAGCTGAGCTTGAACATGATTCCCTACATAAAACGTGTTTTTTCTCTTACCGATACCTCCTTCTCCGTCGAATATCTCATCTGGCAAACCTGGATGAACAGAGTTCATTATCGATGCGAGGGGAGGTTCAACGCCGTGCCTGCGATTTCCAGGTTGTTCTGCGACTAGGAACATCATATTTATTACAATCTTTGAGCTTCATCGTTGGCGAATCATCCGTTCAACATCCCCTTCAAATCCCTCTTTTCAGCTAGCTTGGTCTTTGCCCTCGGGTGCATTTGGAAGAACTAGAACATGCTCCTCAGCATCTTCTCACTGCCGCTCTGACTCAAGTGCCGTGAAGATGGCACCAATCGCGGCTGATTGGTTTTGCTGCCTACACCTGCGGGCTAGGTCTTATTCATGAGAGTGATGATTGAACCAGGTGGGTTTTCTTTTTTGAATTCAAATTTTCCGAGGTTCAAATTCTTTCTTTTGTATTCTGTCAACTCACTTTTCTGTTATCCGATGAAGTCCGTTATATCTGTACGATTATTTCTCTTTCTTTCCTCCAGACTCGTCTTTGCTGTGCGTCGCAGAGAGAATTGCGGAATCCCTATGTAACTAGTACTGCCCCGACCTGTCCCAAAACCTCTGCCGCCTCAGCGGGTAGTCACTTGGAGATCCGAGGTTTTCGTCACAGCTGCACCAATACCTAGGGCTGCTTGTCTGGTCTGGCCGGAGACGTTGAGAGTCGGCCTTCATCTTCCGTAACTCATAGGGTGACTCGTTCAATGACGATGGCAGTCTTTGTTCAACATTTAGTTTTTTTGTGTACCCAGCTATTCGGCATGCCTTGATGTGGCATGATTTACCAACTCTCCATCCTTTTTTACACAAAGACTGCATCTCAGTCAGAAGACCAAGTCCCTTGCAACATGTCAAGGCTGCACATATACTCCTGATCATCATGCGATGATGGCCAAGTCTTACTGTAATGGTCCGAGTCTGCTCATTTTGGATACATTTCGCCAAGTCGCCGCCTCGCTGTCAACATCTCAAGTACATACTTGTGGCATAAACAACTGGGAAGCTCAAGTAACAGCTTTCAACAGCGGACATCTCGATTTTCTGTTTATAAGCAACTCATTTTACATGTACAGGAACAGCATATTCATTCACCGCCTCTGATGGTCCTGCCTGCAACAGAAATTACCGCCGCATTAGCAAGGATAGCTTGGCCAAGTCCACATCGTTGGAACTCACCCCAATCAAGAAAAACCTAATTATACCCAGTTGATAAGATCCTGTCTGGGACCCTTGAGGAATGGTGACGGTAAAGTTCTGATATTGATCTCCTGGTCCATGAAACTGAGGATTGTATGGCCCAGTGTACAGAACGTCTCCCAACTGGGATTCAGGATCCGGACAAGGAGAGGTACAAGCTAAGGCGCCAATGGCGACCCCGACTTCATAAGCGTACTGAATGTGGTTCTGTGAATGTGGAGGCATAATGTGGAGGCATTTAGTATTCGGAGAAGATCAAACGCTCGCGGAATGTAACAGAAACTTACAGGACGACTAATTTGAACTGTGAACGGGACTCCTTGATGAAGGGTAGTGTTGGCGGTCGGGTGGTTTATGACTATGCCCTGTGCTTCAGCTCCAGCAATGAATGAGGTCGAGGCCAGTGCCAAAAAGACAAAAGATTTTAGTAGGTTCATTCTCTTGCTTTCGAGTTGGCAGTGAAAAAGTAGTTTGGGGTACCTTGTCCTTGTCCTTACTATTAGTCCTTTTATACGAGTCCGACGTTCGACTGAAACTGAAACCTTCGGTTGAGTCTACTCTGAGGAGAACAATAGGAGAAGAAGGCTTGGCATCCTATGGCTCAGTTGTGGCCTCGAGCTATGTAAGAAGGTAGTAGAGCGGGGACATCTTGAAATGAATAGGTTAGTGCCCCATACTCTGACAGGCTCCAATAACGTCGTGTCATGGAATGCATCCGGAAGCATGAGTAGTAGCTTCCTCGAAGATGAACTACCGAGAAGCTTAAAGCCAGACTATAACTTTAAGCGCTCAGGATTGAACACGAACCGCCATAACATGTTCAGGTCGAACTCAAGCGTGGACTGAAATAAGCGGCTTTGCCTCCCCTTACTGCTTTATAGACTAGAATGTTCATCAGGTATGTTTGCTTCTGATTTTACGGCGCCACAACCTACTAGGTCTAGCTCATAGCTCAGTGAATTATATTACCTCTAGGCTATAGCTTTCAACGTACAATGGGAAATGAATCGCTTACCTGATCCTCCTTCTCCCCCGGGGGCCGAGTTTTGGAGCAACACTGACCGAGCACTTCCCAACACATCCACAAGCACTCTCTGGGATGCCCTCATGATCCGCTCTCGTTGAAGGAAGAGGAATTCGCTTTACTCACATGTACCTTTTATTGGTGCCTGTTGTCGGAGGTTCGGAGCTCGTGCTGGTGGCTGGGGCTGGGCGTGGAGAAGGCGTTGCTGTCTCCTACTACTCTGCTGGTCCCAGGGGGATGGCCATATCTGGCAGGACCCCATCTCATGGTGCTTTTATCGAGCTCAGGTGAAATACACAAAGCTAATATTCGACCTGGCTTCGGGAACTTTGCTTCGCTTGAACTGTGTGCCAGCGCTTCGAAGTCGTATCTTGGCCTTATCGAAGCTCAACACCAACGACGCGATTGTATCATACTATCAAATTTGATATTGTGTGGGGTTCACGATTTTACTGTGTAAAGATTTCTGACATGGTTCCACAGCATCAAGTATTCATGTGCGGGCTCCTTATTTTTATTGATCTCATCAAAAGGACCTGAATGCGCTCTGCGGTAGACTGGGAGAAGGAGATGGTTGTTGTACACAAATGCTTGTACTTTTTGACCATCTATGAGCGAAGGTTGATCTCTTCTCATCTGGCCCAGAACGTACGTCTAATTACCGCTTGATATGAAATGGCAGGGCGACTCTAGTACGTTTTTGATGTTTTGGGAATATCCTATACTCCTCTCAGCTTATTATGGTGAACTTCTACAGGCAATAGTCTCTAGCAGCGAGCTTTCTCCGCCTCCCGAGCAAAGCTTTTTGAAGCATGGCCGAATTCGTGATTCCTTGGGAGAACACAAAGAAAAGAGCAAAGACAGAGGCCTGTACACAACGCACCTAAGTATTATGCCACCTTTGGGCAACAATCACCACTTCACTTAGTATATAAATATTAAATCTTACGAACCCCAATTTAGATCAGTCTGGGTACGTTGCATGTCCTATGTGAGTGCTTCAGCGTACTTACTATTTTGCATTATTCCAGGACTGGAGAAGATTGGGCTTCGTTCATGACCATGGTTAGTCTCCTCTAACTGGACTAATATCCGATATCTGGTTACAATACTATTATACATTCAGGTTGACAAAATGCTACTCTCGGTCAAGACCGAGCTTTAGGGCCTACTCCTCACTTTATTTCCATAGTGTTTGAAAACATCAGTAAAATCATATATCTCGAATACAGCAAGGCTTGTCAAGTCGTTGCCTCTCTGTCATCAGCTCAAGTACATATTACCATGTGACATATTCGAAGAATCCTTCTGCAGGCACAATTTCAGTTTTTAATTTGCACAAACGAGGAAAAGGAGAACAGTTAAGTCTACATGGGAAACATCAGTCCCGCTTCAACAGCTTTCAACAGCGGAAAGGCTCACAATCAGCTCATTCTACGCTTACAGGAACAGTGTATTCATTCAGAGTTGCAGATGGTCCTGCCTGCAACAGAAATTACCGCCGTAAGGATAGAATTCTAATTCGGCCAAAGTCCACATCGTTGAAACTCACCCCAATCAAATAAAACCTAAGTATACCCAGTTGATATGATCCCGTCTGGACCCCTTCAGGAATGGTGACGGTAAAGTTCTGATATTGCTCTCCTGGTCCATGAAACTCAGGATCGAACGGCCCAGTGTAGAGAACGTCCCCTATCTGGGATTCGGGATCTGGACAAGGAGAGGTGCAAGCCAATGCTCCAATGGCGAGTCCGACTTCATAAGCAAATTCAATGTTGCCCTGCGAATATTGAAGCGTTAAGTCTCCGGCAAAAATCAGACGCTCGAGGACTGTTACAGTAGCTTACAGGACGACTAATTTGAACTGTAAACGGGACTCCTTGAGAAAGGGTAGTACCGGCGGTCGGTTGGTTTATAATTATGCCCTGTGCTTCAGCTCCAGCAATGAGCGAGGTCGAGGCCAGTGCCAAAAGGACAAAGGATTTTAGCAAGTTCATTCTCTTGCTTTTGAGTTGGAGCGGAAGAGTAGTTTGGGGCACTTGTCCTTGTCGAACCAGAAGTTCATTTATACGAGTCCCGCCCTCTATCCAATGTTCTTACTTGGGAGTATTAGGCTTGGCATCCAATGGTGGCTTTCAGTCATTGTCGCAGAGGACAGGGACACAGGAACAGCTGTTGAAATTAATAAGTACGTATGTACCACATGAACGTTCCAAGACTTGTATGCTTTCTCGTCGAGCCCGAGATTGGTTAGTCTGCCAAACACTGACAGGCTTCATAGGATAAAATATTAAATCTAAATCGTGTGGCATGCGTAGGACCTGGCCACTACCGACCTTCGAGGATTACAGCTTACAACCTCAAGCGTACGCACTCAAAGGAATAGAAGCGCCCGGGATTTGATAGGATTTGATTTGTTTGAACCGAACCACCATCATAAGTATGCATTGAACGCGTTCAGCGTTCAGCGCATCGAACTCGAGCGCCGTCCAGAATTCACGATATGCGGCTTCACTTCCTTATACTACTCTATAGCTTACTCGTTCCTCTTTCCTCCTTGGATTGCCAAGAATAGTCACCATGCTTGAAAAACTCGCTCCAGAGCCGACTCAGCTCAAAGTACTGCATTAGGACACATTCACTGTATATACCAACCAATCCTACCGAACCAGGCTCCCGAGTACTTCTAGAAACACGCAAACACTTTCTCGTGGCTACAGCCACTGCATGATGTCAGTGGACTACGCTGGATATCGCTTGTTATCCTCTTGGTCCAGTGAATTGGTTGGAGGGAACCCGTGGAGAGGGAGCTCGGATGGAGGAGACAGCTTTGACAAGGGGTATTACAATGTTATTGGTGTGGGAGGTTCGTGTTAGAGCTGGGCCAGAAGACGTTGGGCGTCTCCTATTCCTTCATTACCTCTCATGTATCTTCGACCTCGCTGGGAATGCGCTGTCGGTCGCTGAAAACGGAACAGTTCCTCGGCTGGAGGCAGGATCTTGTTGACGAGGACTAGAGTTGATATATATACCTTGGAGGGATTGGTAAGTCTTTCGTGTTTTGGGAAAGTTTTTCGCTTATATTTCTAGATCATTTCCGCTAACTTTTTTTCCCCGCTAAACTTGTCTTGCTTCAACCATTGACATGAGTCTGAAGTCGCGAAGAGGCTTGCGGAGTGGTACTTACGTGACTGGAGTCCTAACTTACAACCTCCACCGCCTAAATGGGGGATCTACTTATCGCTACAGACTCTCCTAGCGCATTTTTTTTTGCATCCTTGATTGATCTTAAGGAGAGGATGCAAGAACCGATGGGAAGAGAAAACACTTTGATCAATCGAGGGCTTTGCTTTCTGTCAGTAACGGTGGCGAATAGGCCATGAATCAATCTTATTCCAATCCAACTCGCTGCTTTCTAACACTGTCTTCACTTCCAGTTTCTTGTGTATCAACAGTTCCACTCTGACTCGGTCGACTCAATTCTTATGAATGCCAGATTTTGAAAACAGACTGCAATTGTAAATCTACTTCAACAGGTAATTCTTCGATACGACTCCACGTCAAGCAAATGACATTCCTCTTTGCCAGCATCCGAAACCGGCTTTGGGGCCAACATAACGGGGACGCCCGACGCAGTTGATCTAGACCGAGCATTCAAGACCACTTTCTTGGCAGCTGATAGTCGGGAATGCAATTAGTAAGTCGGTTCAATGGCATCCTGGAAACGTATACTTACGCCCATTCTCCAGTGTTGAAGCAGCAAAGCTTGCTTGAGCCGCCTACAGACGTATCGCAAAGGTCAGTTCCACACTGTGTATAAAAGCAACTAGCATAAATACTCACACTAGATATAGTATTCAGAAAGGAGGTTGTTAAGAGGGAAGTATAATTGCCAGGTGAGTTTCGAAAACCAGGACCAGGGAATTTGCTTCAATGGCTTACAGTAGTGAAATCTTCTGCTCCACCGCCTGTAAAGTAAAAAGTAAGCTAAACGACCTTCCGCTTCAGGTGACGTTGTAAACTTACAAAGAAGGGTGATAGGGCCTCCTTGGGGAACGGCGGCAACGCCGGTGAAGGCGTGAAGCATCAAAGCGACGACGACAGTGGGGAGAGCGAACTTGAACAACATTTCGGATACGAATAAAGTTGTTATAGAGTGTGAATGAAACGAGTAGAGGTGCTTCTGTCAAATAGAGGAGCTCTGAGAGTATCGACGAGATTCGGACTTTTTATAGCTGCTCGGTCCCCTGCGGAAGCGCTACTTCGACAAAGCCTAGATGGTCAATAAAAACGACCGCATAGCCGTGGGGTCGATTCTCCTTGCCCCATCCTTGCCATTCGGACTACCAACTGAAATGGAACGTAAGGCGGGCCAGGGCTGCGGTAGGTATGAAAGAATACGTTCTGTACTAACATGTCTGGTTAGTTGATACGGATCACAATCCTTCTTGAAATGCAGTACGAACCTGGTTGTACAAACGGTCCTCTTTGACCCTCCTTGAGATTCGAAGCCAGTCCGATTATTCTCCGATATTCCTCTAGATTTCTGGATCGCCTTGAAAGGAGGATGAATGTGTATGTATACATCCCTTCTTCTCAACATCTCAAAGGACCTTTACATTTTCCTCCATTAGGATAGATGTGCTTTTGCTCAGTGATCACCCGGAGCTTCTCGACAGAGTGCTGCAATCGCTCCTGCTTCCCTTCAGCATTCGAAGCACTGCGAGAGCTGACGGAAGTAGATGAGACAAAAATTGTTCCATACCTACCAAGACGTCTTGAATGTATGAGAATTCTGCAGGAAGACAGGTAAATTCACTGCATCCATTCATTACTCCTAGTACGACCGTCGACGTCCTGTCTCCCCTCATGTCATATTAGAGCGGCTGCCAAGCCTTGTAATTTTCTCCGCTTATTTTGGACTCATTGGTCGTTGGAGGCGTATAAAAGCTAGTATCTCAATTCTGCAGAACTATCCGTCACATCGACTTACACTCTGAACTTTTAACAGACATGTTCCGTCTCTCTAACCTCGCCCTCGTCATTTCTATCCTCCTCTTCATCCAAGTCATGACCGTTCAAGGTCAATCTTGTATGTATATCTTCCCTCGTGCATTTCAATGATCAATATGCTAACTTTCAGTATATTTTAGGCACTATAGGCGCTTCAAGTCCTGTGAGTCTTCTTTCTTCCGAATTTCCACTAGCTGATTACTGATGATGCAATGATACCAAAAGGATCCTTGTATGTGCATCCTCTCAGAGCGAACTTAGCTCATTTATCACTCTTATTATCATCATAGGCCCTTCTGGATACAAGTGTTGCGGACCATTGCACGTAGTGGATGATCTCGTTTACGGAAGGTGAGTGCCACTGCCAATGCAGAGCTACTTTTGATCCCCACTGACCACTCCCAACTTGGTAGTTGTTTCCTAGAGACGGAAATTTGCCCGGCGTAATACCTTGAAGGGGCGAGCTCAGAAGCTCCCCCTTGACATTCATCAGTGTACGGAAGGGACGAAATAAAGAGGCCATGTACTGGCTGTGACACAGACGTCGTATTTCAATCATAGTATATTCCAGGAAATTTACTTGAAATGCAAATGACATGAAACCCGAACTTCTTACCAGTTCTTCTTACGGCTCAAGTATTGAGAGATGAGCTTCACGTCTCCAGCTTTTGAAATTCTCTGCTGCGTCTAGGCTACTGAAGACGACTTGAAAAATGAGAAATAACCTAGAAGCCCCTTTTGAGAGCACTCCTGCAGTACATGATCCGGCTCTCGGTGAAGTTAGTGTTACACCTCCAATTTTCAGTTCCCCGTCTATTGTGATTTTGTGAAGGCACTGAAGGGCTAGGAATACATACAGCGGGAGTTTTACTTATGCGCTCTTGAAATATCATTTCTTAGTCTAGGTACCATTACATCAGCAAATCTGTACAAACCCGTCGAAGCCAGGCCTCAATTGCGAACATGTGCCATTCTGGCAGAATGTTGCAAAGCTAGGCAAGACTCTCGCCATCTTTTTAATTCATTGCATGAAGTTGCCACATCGCAAAATCATTTCAATTCCTCGCCAGCATAACACTCAGTGGCCAAGGTAAACCACCCATTATAAGGTAATCGTTTATCTCTGATTCCTAATATACGAAAGAACTAATTTGACCATTTTCACTCAAACCAACGCCCAAGCTATTCAACTCAACCATCATTCGACTCGACCATCATAATTGCACAGACGGGTGGAAATCCCCGATCCCGGCTCCACAACTCCACAGTGGCTCCAATGGCCATATTACATATAAACTCCCCGTGCGTTTCGAAATTTTATCCTTTCTTCCCTTCCTTCTCTCTCTCATCTCGTTCCGCTCTCAATGCCTGCTTTTCTACTCATCGCCCTTCATGCTACCTTCAAGTCAGTTATGTTGGGTCAAGTATTACTCCCGCAAGCAGCATGTTACACCTCAATTACTTCAAAAACCCATGCAAACTCATTCAAGATACTGCTGACTGAATGGTTACTGGTGCAGAAGAGGGCTGCGAGTTCGTTCGGTTGCATGTACAGTCTATAGTAACTGTATTCTGTCAGTATATATATTCAACTTAGTGTTTCTTATATAAAACTCGTGTGATGCGCAATAAAGCGACAAAAACCAAATGAAAGGAATTTAATTGTGTATTTGATGTCTGGCAAGGTGAGGCCAACCCAGAAAGACCTTATATACATGGAATAGTGTGTGAAGTTGGACAGATTTTCGAAGATGGCCAACCTCAAATCTATGTTATAAGGCCCTTCGAAATTTGGCCAGATATACAACCTTGGCCTCGATTTTCGGCGTTTGTCGGGCTTGTATGGGTTTGCCTGCAAATCCATGTTTGCTGATGTAATGCAGCGAAGGTATGCAAAACATATACGTCAGAGCCAGTACTGGCCTGGTGCCTTGTTGGTTCCCGCGTTCTCAATTGCTGCAGGGACCGTTATAATTACAGGATGTAAAAGAATAAAGTTGCTACGTATTATGGTTTTCTCAGGAAATGCGACTGTGGAAACGATTTGACAAGCGGAGCCTGCGGATGTGTCCTAGGAATTGAACTTTTTCTAACACTGAAATCCTGTTACCGTAGGATACCTTTTGCGACCATCTATCGACAAATGAATGGTACCTGAAGCTCAAAGTTACTCTGTGGGTGAAAACTCACTTCACTTTCATAAGTATAGGGTCAAATAAGTACTACAGACAACAGCTCATGGGATGTAGCGTAGTAAAACGCTCGTACTTCCCAAAACCCGATCTCGGTGACCCACTGGCGTGAGATAAGAGGTACTACAAATGCTTGAACATGGAAGGAACGCAACTTGTTCAAATGCATATTTCCCCAAATTGTGAACAGACTACATGATCACCATTGTCGGTCGGAATAGTGAGCGGCATATATCCCCTCAAGCTATCCAGTGTTGAAAGTAAAGTCAAAAGACCCCCATTTCAAAGGATTTAGTTTCCCATAACATCTCAGGGAAATCAAGCTACTCTTTTCAGTTGCAACGTACAGTTTTACGAGTAGTACAGGTACTTATTCAATGAAAGCTTCGACTATGTATGGGTGATAATAACAGCTTTAACACCAGTACGGCCGGATAAGTCGAACGACGGTTCACCTTTAATCCCTGTCAACAGGGTTCCAGCTAATTGCACCTTGCTTCCCCTGATCCAATGCATTGATACGTTCCATATCATCATCATCCAGCTCGAAATCAAACACCTTGGCGTTGGACTGGATGCGAGATGGAGTAGCACTTTTCGGAAGTGGTACATAGCTGGGGAATTATTTGCGTCAAACAGGATCGGTGTAAAAAAAACGATACAAACCCTTTCTGAAGAGACCATCGAATCAGGATCTGGGCAGGATCGCGTTTGTGCTGGTAATAAATACTGGTTCAGAACGGAAGCACACTCGTAGGATAAGAACTGACTACCTTGGCTGCGATGAACGTGAAAACTTCATGATCCATTTTGCCTCGAATGATAGGGCAGTACGCTTGAACCACGATAGAGTTTTTCTGGCAATACTCGACGATAGGCTTTTGTTGGCAGAATGGATGGAGCTATACATCGTCAGTCTCGTATAATCAGGATAGATAAACGACAGTCATACCTCGATTTGATTGACCGCAGGTAGATCATATCCAGCATTTCGGATTTCTTCGAGGTGTTTGACGTTGCTGTAGTTTTCAAAGTTCAATTCGTGCTTACATTCAATGCTGGACTCTATGCGTACTAGTTCGACACACCGACTGTCTTAATCTTTCCCGATGCTTTACACTCTTGTAAAGCCTTGTACGTTTCGAGACGTTTCTCCGATCCAGACAAAGAATCATGAATGAGAAAGAGGTCTACATAATCTAGACGTCCGATATTTCAGAAGATTGAATCTTACCGAATGACAGTAATGACTACGCGTACCAAATTGAAACTTTGCCAAAGATACATCTATACCTTTCAATGTGCTCTCGTAGCCATGATTTTGGGATGCGCATTTTGTTGCTGCAGATATGCAGTCAGAAAATTAACCAAGGTATTGGTTTCAGAGCTCTCGCACTGATAAAAAGGCCAGATCTGGCGAGACCGCTTTCGCGAACTGCTTCGCCAACGGCATCTTCGTTTCCGTACATCTGAGCCGAGTCGACATGTCTAGAGTGAATGTCTAAGTATATTATCTTTAAAGCAGCTCCTTAATCGATGCATACTTGTATCCTGCCTTGAGAGCTTCGAGGCAAGAAGATCTTGCGTCATGATCTTGATAGCCCATGCCGAAGCCAAGAATAGGCATAAGGTGGCCTAGGGACATGCTTCATGAGATTAATAGATCAGAGAGAAAGATTATGAGCTTGCCAGTAGATAGCTCGACCGTTGAGGAGATCGAGAGTTTAGATGCCATGGTGAGAGGAAGACGCGAGACGGGAAATAAGCGCTCATTTGTCGCGCCATGCTCCACCGCAATACTAAGACGGGAATCATATAGTTTAGCAGAGCTGAATATCATCCTCTAGGGGCATTTGCTAAACCGCATTCATCGGACATGCAAGGTCATTTTGGTGCAGTGGCCATTCTCTGAAAGTTGGATTTGTTCGGAGTGTCAACTGAAGTTATATATCTTTTTTCAAACGTTTCATGAATCTGACAATTTCTTACCGTGTGGATTTAGAGTAATCAATATTTGTACACCGCGAGGCAAATTTCATTGCTATTTCAGGTATGTAGTTCCGCACAGTCGTCCGTCCTCCATTTCCTCCCAACGGTCACCTCCAACCGCGATTGCGCCATACAAAAGTTGGTCTGGATCCCACTTGTCCTTGATTGACAACAGACGATCATAGTATTCCCCATAAAACGCGTTTTTCCAATCCGGTGCGAAGGGATTAGCCTATGAGCAGCAAACGAATGATTAAATCGCGCTTTGCGTTGCATGAGGAAACAGTGAGTCGAACCTCGTTAGCATAAGCCCCGCCACCAGCACTCAACTGTTTCAATGGTTCTTCAAACACAACAGTTATTCGCTCTTGGTCATCCCAGATATGTTCCAGAGGGTCGTCATCATTAAACCATCTGTCCAAATTCTTCAGTTAAAAAATCAAAAATCAAACAAGAGACGAGTACAGAAGGACATTGTTCATTTTCTGCGCACTTCTCCATTCTGGATGAACAGAGTTATTGGGGTACCCTGCCGCTTCCAATGAAGGCCTTATTGACATATCCCATATCCCAGCTCCAGCGTCCACAGTTCCTCTAACTGTGCTCATGAAGTTTGAAAACCCCTTTTCCGTTTGGAACAACGACCTTGGGAGTATTCTTCCGCCCAACTGATATCCCATGATAGGAACGTTGTCAGAACCCGATACAGTATCGACATATGTTGCATGTTGGGTCAGACTGTAGGTGTAGTTTATGCCTAGAGAGTCCAGTGTGTCTAACCACGGCACTAGCAGCGACGAGAGTGTTTCTGCAGAGACGTTTGGTCCAATCAAAGGAGCCATTTGGAATACTTTCACACTGTAGTACGAATTAAGAAAAGAACCTGTATCAAGGATGGACGGGATTATTTTCTGGTAGGCGGTAATGGCCTTCCAGTAGGTATCACGAGAAATTCCGTCCGAGTTGAAGACGAGCTGAGCCTTGGCCATCGGGATGTCCGGATGGGCTTTGACTGTTACAGACCAAACGATTCCGTACGTTCCACCTCCCTTAGATGACAGTTAGATGGAATCGTATACAAATCAATACTAACTCACCCCACCGCTCAATGCCCAATACAGGTCTTGGTTCTCCGTAGGCGACGCCGTAACGAATTCGCCAGTTGTAGTAATGACTTCGAATGCAAGGGTATGGTCTGCTGCCAAACCTAGCACCGAACTTAATATTGAATGACCTGGCCACCTAATAGTTATAAATAATTTTAAAATATCAGATTAACTACGCACCTCCGCCCTGGATATATCCACCTGCAAACCCCACTGACTAGTCTAATGTATGAATACTTATCTGTCTCGAAAAATGGATGAAAATACACACCGGACATTCCCCAGCAACTATCATATGACCGTGTTTGGTGGCCTCAGCATTAACCTCTGCGCCCTGCACCCCAGCTTGAGCCTTTAGAGCAGGACCATTGTATCCCGGAGACGAGTAGCTGTCAAACCAATCTTGATCTTTCAGGTGGTGCATCCAGACAGATATCGCTCCCGCGCCAGTGGAGCGTCCCATGTAGCTGAATGCGATGTTCGAGAATAAGTACTGAATCTTCCATCATAAATTAGGACGCACTCGTGGCCTGTATTTTTCACCACAAATCGTATGTTGTGCTTTCTCGCAAAGTCGATAGTCTTCACGACATGGTTAGGTTCAGAAACGTTGACTGCATACTGAACATAGGATCCAATATAGCATGGCGATTCTCTTGGCGTAAACGGGTCGCAACTCTTGTTCAAGAAGACTGCGTCCATGATGGATGACGGGTGCGTAATACTATCAAAAGTTGTAAGCATTCCGAGCAATCTCAGCCGCGAAAAGGAAAACTTGCTGCATTTCCGTCTGATGCCAGTTGTTTTTCACATATTTGCACGCCTCGTCATTATAATGGGGATCATGGCAAGGACTGCCCACAGGAATGGTCTTGATTAAACGGCCGTCGACAGAAACATTAAACGCGTTCCAAACGTCCTCCTTTGGCCATGCCTCATCTCCGGGAAAGGTTCGACAGGTAGAGTGAGAACGAAGAATCTCAAGTCCTTGAAGGAAAAGTTGCACAGATGATATTAGTGGTACTTGCCACATCGAACCTAAGGGTAGAGGAGGCTAATGCCATACTGTTCTGTTGTTCCAAAAACCGCTATGACCCGAGTATGACGATGGATCTTGCCGGGTGAATCAGTTCAATAGGCATCGTGATGGGTCGGTGACAGTGAAGTTAAGGAAAGTTTAGCGCGCAGCTGCTGGGCCCAGTGCTTACAGCAAGCGCTCAATTTCTAAATTTTTCATACACTTCCGATTCGTTCAGCCAAGCAAGAGCTACAAAAAATGGCAAGTAAATGCGTTTCTTTGCTTAGGAGCACGTTCAGGAAAGGTTCCGAACCCCTCAGATCCCAGAAATGAAGAATGGTAAGTGCGAAATCGGATGACTTTTTTGTCGGATTCTGATAGACCTGTAGAAGCCTGTACCTGTAGAATGACTTTTATCCCTGATGAATTGGGAATGGAGACTGCTCCTACTTCTATTTGCTGAGCCCTAGTGGCAATGAAGAATATATCTGCTGGATTGTGCACTCTGTGCACGGCGTTAGAGCTCCGAGGCGCCTTAACCGCTAAAAAGCCTGCATCTGCTCCCTTTGGAAGAAGACGAAGAAGAACCCTCTCTTCGAGGCTGCACCAAAGAACTTTGGTATCGGTGCTGATGTGGGATTATTTCCATTTTCTGGAAGCTAAGGATAATTGTAGGTCAGGACATTCAGCTCCAAACTGACCTGAGTCGATTCGTTAAATGGCCCGAATATGTTCGTCTCCAGCGTCAAAAGACTCTCGAGCTAGCGTCTCAAGGTTCCTCCCTCGATCGCCCAATTCAGCTACACTTTGGACCAGAACACCGCGACTCTGTCAAACTCCTCTACAAGTACCGCCCCCGAATCCAAAGTTGAGAAAAAGGCTCATCTTGAGGCTACTGCTGCTGCCACCGCCTATGGCAAGGACAAGGATGTACGTTCCATTGTTGCCTCAAACTACGTGTTTCTAACATTTATTCAGGAGACGAAGAAGCCTCTCTTTGTCAAGTACGGTCTCAAGTTGCTCTCATCGAAGCCGAAAAGGTTTCTTTGGTTGTTCTCGCCCATGATATTGAACACATCGAGCTCGTTGTGTTCCTCCCTGCTTTTTGCCGGAAGATGGGTGTTTCATACGATATCGTAAAGGGCAAGGCTCGGCTTGGTACCGTGGTTCACAAAAAGACGGCTGCGGTCGTCGCCCTCCAGGATGTCAGGTCTGAGGACCAGCGTGAACTGGCTACCCTCGTCAGTGCTTCCAAAGCCAACTTGTACGTTTTTGCTACTTATCCGCCATTGAAATATCCTAATGATCATCATCAACAGTACCGAGTACGAGGAGCAGCGCCGTTTGTGGGGTGGAGGTCTCCGTGGCAACAAGTCGACCCAGAAACTTCGTAAACGCGCCAAGGCTTCTGGACAGAATGCCAATACGGCTAACATTGGCAAGCTCTGAACAATGCTCTGAACAATGCTTTAGGATTATACTCTGCTTGTAGCGTTGAGGTTTCGTTGAGGGTCTTTTTCGGTGTGGTCAGTTTCGTAACCGTCCCTGTATGGCGCGGTTGAATCCACTTTTCATCCCAATATGAACTCCTATCTCTTTGTGTCCATTCCGCTTCGTACTTGATGAATAATGGCAAACAATGCGTTTGTGGCCGGCCACATCACTTCGTTTCTCTCAATGAAATGTCAAAGCAGAGGTTTAATTGGATCGATATGGAAGGGCCACCCACTGTGATGCTAATTCGGAAACAATGCGCTCTCTAGGTATATATAAAGGTGGTCGCTCGAGAGCGATGGCTCCATTCACCCTGTCGGTTTTTTACTCGTTTTTGGAGTCCTAGGCTGACCATTCCTCCGCTTGCTGCGCAATGTCTTCCACCATCGTTTCTCTACCCAACGAACTTCAGCTTGACATTTTTCATGCCTTGCACGACAGCGATGTTGACAAACTTGCTAACCAGGACAATCTACGCACCGTCACCAACGTCTGTCGTCACTGGCGCCAGTTGGCAGTCAACACGTCCGCCTTTTGGACTTTCATCTTTGTCGACGAAAATTCAGTTGACCTGAAATTTCCTTTCGTCGACGCCTACGCTGTTGACGGCATAGGTGCATTGCACGTTTTCCCTTGGATCGTAACCCTTCTCCAGCGTTCGGGTGTTCAGCCAATCGATATCTGCGTTAACCTGCGTTCCGACTATTTCGATCCGGCTTTGACAGAATACCAAAACCAGGCTGCTTTTCCTTGGAACATCGGACACGTTCTTTTACTTTCTCGCATCCTTGGTGCTCACGCAGCTAGGTTCCGCACCGTCGAGATCTTCTCCGAGCTTTGGCAGCCTATTCAAGGAATAGCTACTGCACTTGTCGGTGTTCCTATGCCATTGCTCGAGGTGTGGAATGTGACGCGGGGCAACTTTCAGTGGGGTCACCGTTTCGACACTGATCTTGATTCGGGCGCGTGTATGCCTGCTATCGAATGTCCAGTCGGTATGAGTCCTTCCGAAGAGCTCAATACCGTCATGTATCCCAGACTTCGCGCCATCACGCTCCAGGGTGTCCTCCAAAACTGGAGCCAGCTTATTCCACGCAACCTCGTATCCCTCGACCTATCCTACATTCCGCTTCATAGTCGACCGACTGCATGGGAGCTCAAGGCGTTGCTACTCGCCAGCCAATTCTCTTTGGAGTCGTTGTCGTTGTGGGCAGCCACACCTATATCTGTGGTCGGCGAAAAGATTACTCTACCCAACCTCACCTTCCTTTCCCTCGGCGTCTCTTTCCCCGACACCACCCAGGGTCTTGCAGATTACCTCGACATTCCGAGTTTGCGCAGATTGGAGCTCTACGACATGACGCACCAGAACCCTTCGAATTTCGCTGATGGGCAGGCCATGTACAATACAACTTGGTCTTTGTTTGAATTTTTGCTGCATATGGTCGGTGTATGGCCTATGAGGAAGCTTACCCATCTCACTCTTCGTTCACCATCGTTTCATCTGTCGGATTTGGACGATGTCGACGCTGCTTTCGCCGATGGAGAGCTTCTCGAGGAAGGTGACCTTCCCGTTCCCCTCGTATTGCTCTTCTCCTGTTCGTCACTCAAAAATCTGCGCATTATCGACCCCGACTTGGGTATCCTGAGGGCGTTGGTATCTCCTGTCCGTCACAAGGATATTCCTTCCGGCGTACTTGCAGTTCCTTCTTTGGAGCTTTTACAGATCGAGACGACAAACTTGGCCTACCTCGGAGAGTTTTTCCAGCGAAATACGCATTGGTGTAGGTGTCCACCTGGTGGGGTCACCCCTCGTTCGGTTGACAGTATCTTGCTCGATGTTCCACCTGAATGGGGTGGCTTGTTGCGCACGCTTGTTACAAATAACACGGCCAAGGAGATCCTGAATGGAAAGGGATATTTCGAGGTTGGATCGGCCGACCCTTCTGTGACTGGTGCGTCCAAGGTTTTCGATTTGCTGAGCAACTAGACTTTATACACTCGTTTCTTTTTATCGCATTTCATTAAAATGTACGTACGCTCCTTGACTTGCATTTTGACTCTTTATACCATCCTCTCTGTCTGTATACCATCCTTCGCATTGTATCCTTTCATGGAATCCCCTTGTATTGTATGTTCATCGACAATAATATCCTGCATTTATCCTGCTTTTTTCTTACGAACCATTCAGATATGATGACGAAAGCCAGTGGCTAGAGAGGAAAGGCATGTACACCTTTCTTTATACTAAATATGTACAATACAATTTTCATTTTTTGTACTTACTTCTTCCATCGACAATTTCTAGTATGTATGTATAACTAAAAGTGTTGAAGACTATCATTATGAAAATTTTCGAAGACAGAGACTTCCAGTTAGCACCAATTAGGCGGAGAGCTTTTCTCGGAGGACTTTCTTGAGTGCCTCACCGTCCTCAGCAAACTTCTTGATGCCCTCGTGTAGCTTGTCGAACGCCATTTGGTCCTGAAGAAGAGTCCATCGGAAGTCGGGCTCGTTGTCAATGAAGCTGACTTTGGGGATAGGTTCACCCTCGGCAGCTAAGAAGATTGTAGGTATAGTATTCGAAAAGAGGAGACGAGATCGCGGAGAACTCACCAGAATTGGAATCAAGTTTCTTGGGAACTTCTTCGTTGGATTTCTTGAGTTCCTCGAGTAGCGAGGGAGAGATGGTGAGGAAGTCGACTCCAGCGAGTGCCTTGATCTCACCGACCTAGCAAGGGAAAGTCAGTTGCGGGCAGTAAGCTAAGAAAATCTTTCACAAACATTTCGGAAAGAGGCACCCATCACGATGGTTTTATAATGGTGTTGCTTATAGTAGTTGAAAATCTTCTTGACAGACTGGACACCGGGGTCATCATCACCTTCGTATGTCTTTCCGGTGGATTTCTTGTACCAGTCAAGAATCTACGGAAGCAATACTAAGTTCAAGTAGTGACCGAGACTGCTTAGTTGCACTCACACGTCCGACGAAAGGTGAGATCAAAGTGACTCCGGCCTCGGCACAAGCAACAGCCTGACCAAAGCCGAAGAGGAGGGTAAGGTTACAGTGAATACCATCGTCACGCTCGAGTTCTCGTGCGGCTTGGATACCTTCCCATGTTGAAGCGATCTTGATGAGAATGCGCTCCTTCTTAATGCCGACAGAGTCGTAGAGAGCGATAAGTTCCTTGGCCTGATCATCCAATCATGTTAGTAGGGAACTAAAGATTGAGATGTAGCAACGTACTTTGGCCTTGGTAGCCTGCTTGTCGAAGGACAACCGTGCGTCAACTTCAGTAGAAACTCGGCCGGGAATGATGGCCAAGATCGCTTTCCCGAATTCAATGAGCTATGGAACCAAAGATTGGCATGGATACATCTACGAGAGTCGATAAGACTCACCAATCGGTCCATCGCAGCGTTGACCTGAACTTCAATGTCCCCGCCCTTGCTCTTGGCGTGCTTGACAGCAGCGTCAATAAGATGTGCGTATCCAGGCTTGTTGGCGGCAGCCAGAATCAGCGATGGGTTGGTTGTAGCATCCTGTAATCGCGAATAATATTATTCGCAAGAACAGAATTTCGTAGACGTCCTTCTTACCTGAGGCTTGTAGACATCGATTGCTGCATCAAGAAGATCAGCAAGAGCTCGGAGAAGGCAGAAACCGGAAACTAACATTCAAAGTCTCCAGAGTCAGAAACGACAACCGTTCCAGTTTGCTTTAGCCAGTCGAGAGAAGTGGTCATCGTGGTTAAGGTGAAGAATCGTTACGATTGGAAATCGTCAGACTTCGTCATATAAAGCCCGCGGAAAGCCGAATCCGGCCCGAGAGCCGCCTTTCATAAGTTTCAAGAGCTAGTTTTATCAAGAGCTAGTTTCTAAGCTACCTGCTGCCACTGCAGCTTCAATAAATGCAAGTCAAATTACGTTTCACCTAAAATTGGTTCCAAAGCTTCCCATTTTGCCAGTGAAACAAGACTCCAACTAAGTATAATTCTCAAAATTCAAGTTGTACTTACTTATCGAAATTGTTTTCCGACTTCGTCGTCGACGCGGCCATTGCGAAAGCATAGTATCTGTAGTCATACTAGTGTGTCTTGGATATCTTCTTCCATTCAATAACTACCCAGCTGATAAACTCGGTGTTGAACCTATTCTCACCATCTCCGTTTTTGAGCGAGAGTCAGCACAGTTCAATATGTCAGTATTCAATTTCGCCACGAACGTATGCTGAGGTTCCGAAAGTCCCCGGAGCTCCTGGGCGCCACGAACACCGAGAAATGCGAGGATCGAGGAGTTTCGACCTGTAGGCTCGAAATGGTTGATCTGGACTCCCGGATGACAAGGAGTGTAAATGGTCCAATCTGACGGGATGAGCTACTTGTAGGATCGTGAGGGCTTCCAGGGATAGCGTTGAACCGTGTCGATTCAGTGATGCTTTCAGCCAGCTTACAGTACTAAGCAATGTAACAAGAGCAATCCAACCCATCAATCGATCTCATCTTCAGCTAGGCTCGATCGACCGCTTCGACATCGAGGAAAATAGCAAAGAAAGAACGAGCGGGACAGCTTAGACATAGAACATGTATGCTGTATGATTTCCTTCCCTCGAGCTCATGTGTGATCGTCAGCGTATCGGACACTGGTGCTTGCCACACGAATATTCCCGATCTCTTACTTACGATAAGTTGGCGATATAAAATTGAATATCTCTCTCTCTCTCGGCTCCGTCTGCGGCACAGCATGAGGCCCAGTCGAAGATTCATATCACCTGTTATCAGGTTTCTTCGATACCTTTACCTTATTAAAGGCCATCTATATCGAAAAAGTAGGAATTTATACCCTGTAGATCAATGTCCTCTCACATTACTGTCGCACCCTGTGCACCCTCCGCTTACTGCTCAATCATCCTCAGCTCGCGATGCTACTCAAGTCCTGTGTGGACGATAACATCACCATGAACTTTGTCCAGCCCTTCTCTATCGAAGACGCGATCAAAGTTTTGGTTGTCGATGGAAGAAGACATAATAAAAGGCAAACAATTCATCGTTATCGCACAAGAGGATTCGACAGACTCGGATGGACTTCCTGTCGTCCTGGGTTGCGTTGTTCTGTTTCTTGCTCAGACTCCGAATGCGGCACATCGTGGTGAGGTTGGAAAGATGATCGTTGGAAAAGAGCATAGGAAAAGGTTCGTCTTTCGCAATTGGAAACACTCTTCAATCATTCAGATATGTGTCTTTATGCAGGGGTATCGGGAAATTACTTATCGATTGTATGGAAGAAGAGGCTCGGAAGGATAATCGAACAGTACTTGTAGGTAACTTTCCTGCTCACACTGCAAGATCAGTAGTTAAATTGGTTTTTCAGGTTCTTGACACTCAAACTGGTTCAGGAGCGGATATCTTCTATGAGCGGATGGGATACAACAAGGTGAATGGATCGCATACAATTCAGAACATATCTTCTTTGTATTGACCTGCGTTCAAGATTGGAGTTCTGCCTGACTCAGCCTTATCTCCGGACAGGAAACAATACACCAGCTGTACTCTTTTTTACAAGAAACTGTAGGAATTTGTGCTGTTCATCTTTTGTGCATCCTTAATATAACTCGCTAAGTGCCGTTTACTGTGGCAAAACACCTTGTTTGACCATCCGAACATAGTTTGTAAATTGCGAAACTTTGACAGATGTAAATGAAGCAAAAAGCTATGATTAAAATTAGGTGTGAGGTAGTAGATCATACTATTCCAGAGGACTCCAGAGTACACCAGTCATCAGCAAAACCTGTATTTTGCATTTTAATTCCCACAGCAATACTTAAAATTCCCAGCGCTCCCAGAGCTCCCAGCGCTGGCCAGTGCTGTCAGAAATATAAAATCATACAACATCTCTTTTTTATTTCCAGATAAGGTAATTTTGTGGCCTCTGGGAGCTTCTGGGAGCTCCCTCCTGCATCAGCTGGACCATCTGAGTGCTGGGACACTGGAGTGCTGGGAACTCTGGACAGTTTTCTCAAGCACTGCCCACGTCATACAGGTTTTGCTGATGGTGTTGTTGAACAAAAGCTGCCTCTATATAATAGTATATTTTAGTGAAGTTTGACCACACAACTGGATGTTCATATGAAGGGGTTGTTCCAATCCAACCGCGACAGCAAACTCTGAGCATTTTGGTGCAACCAAAGAAAGGGAGAGCCTGTGCCCTGCCCTGTGCCACCAGTATCCTCTCACTTATGGTCTATGCCTTCACGGACTACTACTGGTTGCAAGACAGACAATTGTCCCAGTAATTGTTGACATTGCAACACTGCCATCTGCCTCAATAAATTTATTGCTCCTTTAGGTTTGGCTCCTTATGTGAAAGTTTTTCTTGTACCATTACCTTATTCAGACAGCCCACAGCTTTATTTGGAACACCTAGTCATGCTGCATTTAGTATATCTTCATCTTATCTTTGCCATTCAACAGCAAGCTGCAAGTTTCATCAGCATCTCTTCTACTCAGTTCTACTTCTACCCCCACCTCAATAGTGCTTCTACTGTCCCATTTCGAGCACTTTGTAAAGGCCTGTGACTGTGACCAATTGTATGAATATTTTTTTTTGTAGGCATAGAGCGTAACCTGTGACATTCAAAATTTTAGGGACAAAATATGAAATTTGGCACCGCAGGCCACAATTTTTGGATTGAAGTTGCTCAAAATTTTGTAGACCCCCCGTGTGACCTGCAACATGGTGTGACAGCTTGTAAAATTTGGATGCCCTGTGACCTGTGACTTACGAAGTGCTCAAAATGCTACAGTATATTAAATGTTCAATGTCTGAGACTGGTCCATGCTTAATTCCACTGGTCTTACTAGTAGCTACTAATTAGTATTGGCACCATGTCAAAGTAATGCTGAAAATCCATTTCGTGTTTGTATCACAATCCTCATTCAAATCTAAGCCCCCGGTTTCTGAGAGGATCTATTCTGCAATGCGCCACTAATTCCTGCTTTTGCATTCACATCACACAACTCACAAAGGCATTCCCTTGAGGTAGTATGCATATAGTATTCACCATGGGTCAGGGGTATACCCATGGTATTGGGCTCAAGGGTAGGGTGGGTAGGGGTAGGGGTATGAGGCCCTCCATACCTGCAGATTTTCAAAGCTAAATTGGTGGCTTAAATTTGAGTTGAAAATGTTCAAATAGATATTTAGAACATTTTTTATGTCTTATAACAAAAAATTAACTAACACCCTTCCATCAGTATCATGATTACTAAAAACTCACTGCACAAAACCCATGGTATTGAGGGTAAGGGTAGGGGTCAGGCCTTGCAGACCCAGGGGTAGACCCGCGGTCAACCCTACTGACATAATGCATAGATCTAGCTAGCTGTTGCTCTATCCAAAGCACCTATGTGATGCTCTCGCATATCCACTCCCTGAATGGATTGTGCATGTAGAGGCCATTTAATTTGGGAAAGATCAAAAACCATATATCACAAGAATTAAGACATGAACTCGAAAGGACTGAGTTGCTAGCATTTAAGACAGCTGAGTCAGCGAAAGACACTTTGTTGTGGTACTTAGTATTATGCTCAGTAAAATTTGATCCCAAAAGGTTCGGCTTTTTGCTGCCTGCGGCCATCCCCTCCAGTCATTGAATATATACATTGCCTTTTCTTGGAGTTCATATTGAGACAATGTTGGACTATTG
This sequence comes from Gymnopus androsaceus JB14, assembly GCA_009733575.1. Classification (NCBI taxonomy): domain Eukaryota; kingdom Fungi; phylum Basidiomycota; class Agaricomycetes; order Agaricales; family Omphalotaceae; genus Gymnopus; species Gymnopus androsaceus. The sequence continues at coordinate 113,562 of ML769552.1, read as the reverse complement.
CGTGATTTCAATCCAGTTATTTTGATGCAATGACATTCGTCAAAGTTATGTATAGGGACAATATAGGGACCATAAGCACAGAAAATCTGGGGCGGAGATGGCGTTTCCAGAGAGATGTAATGAGAGATGCCAGTCAAGGTGATGAACCAAATACTGACTGGCAGCGAAGGAAGGATGTAGGGACCTGTAGGGACAACGGGAACATGACCGAAACGTCGGGCACAAGTCGGGCATTGGACTTGAAAAAATGGATATTGTTCGCTTTCCTGCGTGTCAAGATTTCCCATTGTTCCTCTTCCTACAGTTTTTTTGGTTGCTCATCCGGCTATTGGATAGAGCTAATGGATAGAGTTGGGATAGAGCTATAGGCACTACCATCCCGGACTCAGCTGAATATCTCCCTGTAAAGTCGACATTCCAGGCGGTCGGTGGAAATTGACAGTATCACTTGGTCAAAACATCTATTACGGAGATGGCGGGGCATTGCACGAATCACAGCGGAGCCGAAAGAAATACGAGAGAGCGACGTTGGTACATTAGTCTGAAGTCATCCAAAGCTTGAAAATCGACAGACAACCGTAAGATCTAGAATACACGATGCGCAACTCTGTTTCGTCCAGGACTGGGGCAGCGTCACGGTGAGTACGTGCTAGGCTCCGCTTCGACCTGCTTCGACATCTTTGTAATGGTTTCTTCTTTCGAGCTCATGTGTTATCGTCAGTGTATCGGACACTAGTGCACTCCGTCTGCGGCACAGCATGGTCACCCCGGGAGCTTCCCGGCCGCGGAGCTTGAAGTCACACAGGTTTCAACCCACCGGGGAAATTTTCACGGCGAGGGGCGAGCACCCTGACCGTAAATTTATATTGATGGTGTATCTAATCTATCAATTTACTGGATTAGGAATGCCAAAGCAGTACGTTTCTTCAGTACAAGCCTACAAGGTGAAGTTACCAAGATTTCTAAGAAGAATGAGTTACAATTCCTTGCTTGGAAACTTGTGCATAGGTCAGAACTTTGCTCCTGTAGTTTCTAAAGAAAACCAGCCGCGGAGAGCTGTCATAAGTCACACTGCCTGAAGACTCACAGCAAGCTGCAACTCAACTAAGGTACTACTCTGTAGCTGTAGAAAAGTTCCCGCCCCGTAACCGTCCGCAAATTCACGGATGGGCATGGCTCGGATTCCCAAATCCATGCTAGTCCCTAGTCTGCGGCACAGCATGGCGCAGTAGGGCACAGCGTGACAGCAAGGAGGCCCCAGGCAGTTAAAGATTCATATCATTTGTTATCAGGTTTTCTTCGATACCTCCACCTTACTAAAGGCCATCTATATCTCCCTACTTAAATCGAAAAAGTAGGCTATCTCCGACCTACTATCTTTAAGCTTTATGTAATGGATCTAACGAATTTATATCCTAGGTCAATGGCCTCTCACATTACCGTCGCACCCTGTGCACCCTCCGCTTACCGCTCAATCATCCCTCAGCTCGCGATGCTACTCAAGTCCTGTGTGGACGATAACATCACCATGAACTTTGTCCAGCCCTTCTCTATCGAAGACGCGTCAAAGTTTTGGTTGTCGATGGAAGAAAACATAATAAAAGGCAAACAATTCGTCATTATCGCACAAGAGGATTCGACAGACTCGGATGGAGTCCCTATCGTCCTGGGTTGCGTTATTCTGAATCTTTCTCAAACTCCGAATGCGGGACATCGTGGTGAGGTTGGAAAGATGATCGTTGGAAAAGAGCATAGGAAAAGGTTCGTCTTTGCATTGGAAACATTCTTCAATCATTCAGATATGTGTGCTTTTTTGCAGGGGTATCGGGAAAATACTTATGGATTGTATGGAGGAAGTGTCTCGGAAGAATAATCGCACAGTACTTGTAGGCGGCTTCCTGCTCATACTGCGAGATCAGTAGCTGAATTGGTATTTCAGGTTCTTGACACTCAAACTGGTTCAGGAGCGGAGATCTTTTATGAGCGGATGGGATACAACAAGGTGAATGGATCGCATACGATTCAGAATATGTTTTCTTTGTATTGACCTGCGTTCAAGGTTGGAGTTCTTCCCGATGTTACCTTATCTCCGGACAGGAAACAATACACCAGCTGTACTTTTTTTATCAAGAAACTGTAGGAATTTATGTTGTTCATACTCTTGCTTGACCATCCGAACATAGTTTGTGAAACTTTGACAGGTGTGAATGAAGCAAAAAGCTGTGATTAAAATTGGGTGTGAGGTAGTAGATCATACTATTCCAGAAGACTCCAGAGGACACCAGTGTTGTTGAATAAAACATCTGCCTATATATATAATAGTATATTTTGGTGAAGCTTGACCGGACACAAGTTTCACAACTGGACATTTATACGAAGGAGTTGTTCCAATCCAACCGCGACAGCAAAATCTGAGTATTTGTGCAATGAAAGAAAGGTTGGAGAGCCTGTTCCCTGCCCTGTGCTACCAGTATCCTCACACTTGTGGTGTATGCCTTCACTGACTACTAATGGTCGCAAGGACAGACAATTGTTGACATTGCAACACTGCCATCTGCCTCAATGAATTTATTGAATATATACATTGCCTTTTCATGGAGTTCATGTTGAGACAATGTTCGACTATTGCGCGAGTTCAATCCAGTTATTTTGATGCAATGACATTCGCCAATGTTATGTATAGGGACCATAAGCACGGAAAATTCGAGGCGGAGATGGTGTTTCCGGAGAGAGGTAATGAGAGATGCCAGTCGAGGTGATGAACCAAATACCAACACGCAGCGGCGAAGGAAGAATGTAGGGACCTGTAGGGAAAACGGGAATATCATGACCGAAACGTCGGGCATTGGACTTGAAAAAATGGATATCGTTCGCTTTGTTGCGTGTCAAGAAATCCCCTCATTCCTCTACCTATAATTGTTCGGTTGCTCATCTGGCTAGCGGATAGAGCTATAGGCACTGTCATCCCGGACCCAGCTGAAAATCTCCCTGTCAAGTCGACATTCCACGCGTTCGGTGGAAATTGACAGTATCACTGGGTCAAAACATCTTGCGGAGATGGCGGGGCATTTGAACAAGAATCACAGCGGAGCTGAAAGAAATACGAGAGAGCGACGTTGGTACATCAGCCATCCAAAACATGAGAATTGACAGACAACCGTAAGGATACATGATGCGCAACTCTGTTTCGTCCAGGACTGAGGCAGCGTCACGGTGAGTACATGCGATCAGTACTGCGACCTTCGCTTTTCTTCCATGCTTTGCCATACTATTCCTTCTACATCATCTCTTTCCTTTTGGAGTGCTGATTTAATAGACAAAGAATCGGGCTATATGAAGGAGAAGGCTAAAGGATTAGTTTTTCCTGTCCTTGAATGTAGGCTTAGTTTCACTCCAACTTTGGGAAGTGAACATTTACTTGCTTACCTAGGCTTCCTCTGTCGCCTCCTCCAACCATGAACATAACCATTGCAACCAGTCGGGCTTAAATGGGATATTTAAGAGATCAGAAGGCTCGAGATTAACAGGGGTGGTGTAATGATCAAGTGGGTAGGAAAGCCATCATTTGTGAACAGGATGCGCAATAAACCCGGTCGGTGCGCCAAAGACATCTCGGTCCCAAGTGCCCCATCCTTGAATCGCCAATCTGAGATTGTATGTACCTCTTCCATGGAAGCGCATCTCGCTGACTTGATTGAGTGGATGAACCGAATGTTGAGCTCAGTATTGGTACCATCGCCGATAAGACGGCTACTGATCACAGTGGAGGTTGTTTGTACATCGACCAAGAAAACATAGTTATCTAAAGGTATTTAGAACAAAAATAAAACTATCGAACAAAAATGCGCACCGAGTCTTGTCCAATCTGAATGAAGCCCAAGAGCACTAATAGCAGCATGGCTAAAGGGACCGGTGTTCGTGCACTAGGCTTCGAAAGACTTGTGTTTGGCCTCTATCTCGGGCCCTAGGTCCTTGCGCATATCACGGATGCTGCAAGCAACCCGACAACCGATCTTGTGCGAGCACCAGTCCTTCTTTTGACACTCCTTACCCTGTGCAGTAAAATTATCAGCTGTAACTCGACATCATCCACATGCAATAAAGTCGAATGATCAATAATGTTGTAGACGCACGCAATACATAACAAACTTGCACACTGAACATGTCTTCAAAAGCTGTCCAGGCGGGAGACACTTGCCACAAGAGCCTGAAGAGCCGCAGTTTTTGCCAAAAACATGCTTCTGGCAACCTTCGCATATAGCTTGATCCATAGGCATGTTTGCACTTGACGCGAGTGGAAAGTTTTTGGAGACAAGAGGAATCAAATCCACTGAGAGCTGAAAAAGAGCTATACGCGTTGGTCGTTGAGGTTGCGTTCAGGCGTTGAGAAGTGATGAGCGTCTAACAACTTACCGCCGGGCGTCTACCTAAATAATATCCCGGACCTTTTAAGGACCCCAGAATCTCCTATGGAACCTCCCTCGGCCAGAGGCCCTAAATGACGCTATGATTTTGGCTAAAAGACGCTATTTCGGACAAGATCATCACGTGAATCGAAAAAAATCACAGAAATTTTCAAAAAAATTCCAAAAAATTGGCCAACCAGTTCTATGTACATCTACATGGCTCGTAGTAGCTAATAAATTTATCTATACGTATTAAAGTTGAACGCTGACGCTTTGTTCTGGTACCATAGTCAAATTTTCGGTTCGGCGCTGATGCGCCGGCTCAAATGACGCTATGGAGGACAAGGACTATGATTTTACACCTCGATTGACGCTATATTTGGAGAGGGATTTTGCTCAAATGTGGTCCTAAATGACGCTATTTCGAGGGAGGTTCCATAGGAGATTCTGGGTCCTATCTTTTACCATAGTAGACAGTCCAAGCTTGAAGGGTTCCCTTCATAGCCTAAGCCCTAATATGTTTCATTCACCCATTTTAAGGAAGCCCTCAGGACGTAGATGTGGCAGTGGACTTTCGATTGTACGATTTGTAAGTAATTATAATATCTTTGGTTAAATTTTGTATTTATTCATTAATGTACACCAACCCGCCAGGTACACTAACCCGCCTTTACGCGCGTATGCGACGTTGATGCGACCGATGGCGTAAGTGCGCGCGCAGATCAGCGGACCGGTAAACTTCTTTCCGAGAACCGAGCGTCTGTAATTGGCGCTTTGTCAAGTTGCGCCTTCGTCCGCACCTCCTCCTCCGCCCCTCTCTCCGGGATTCAGTTTACCCACTGACAACTGCATACTGGACCTTTAACCTTTTCTTGCAGGTAGGAAAATCCTGCAAGATACAATTCAGCAAACGCTACTCCAATGTATTTTCCCCAAGAATCTCCAATTTTTTTGTCCGATAGGAAACGGAAGCTCATGACGGACTGCGTGAATCATCCTTGCAAGGGGATGACACATTTTCCCGCCCGAGCTACTCCTTATTCATCTTTCACCCGTCGATCGCTTTCAATTTCAATTTGGGAGCTCTTAAAAGAGGAACGTCATGTTGGAATAAACCGTCCCCTTTTATTCCCTACTAATGTCAGTGTCGCGCCCAAGCTCTTCCGCCACCATGAGCGCACATCTTCAATCCAAGCATATGGAACAAACTCCAAGCCACAGTGCGCACTCTTCTGTGACCATGCTCGATGTACCTCCAGCTGCACCTCCATCACGTCCATCACAACTTGACCAAGAAATCTTGGATGATGAAGCGCGAATGGAGAAATATGGAGGTGATGATGTCCGGGAACCTCCAAAGCTGTCTCCCAAGTCTCCGGAAAAGGTGGAATCGCCATTCCCAGAACGAACGCCTTCACCATCGTCCTATCACTTGGAGTGGTCCCGACGATCCAGAAAATCCACAGAACTGGAGTAAGCTACGAAAGTGGCTTCTCACAATACTTATTGCAGCAATGACTATCAACGTGTAAGTGTTATGAATTCTCTTAAATCCGAAACGATGATTCTCATATCACTTCTCATCTAGGACGTTTGCCTCGTCCGCTCCGAGTTCTGCGACTGAGAGGATAATAGAACAGTTCGGTATCTCAGAAGAGGTATCATACCTCGTAACGAGTGTTTTCTTGCTGGGATACGTCTTCGGAGTGAGTTTTATCTTTTGCTTCTTGTTCGTGTAACAGCTGCTTATATGATATATAGCCTTTCTTCTCTGGTCCAGGAAGCGAAATGTTTGGTCGTAAACCCGTTCTCGTGGTCGGCATGTCCTCATATACGCTGTTCATACTGGGTCAGATCTTCGCACACAACATCCAAACCCTCCTCGTCACTCGTTTCTTCAGTGGTTTCTTCGCCGTCGGCCCTCTCACTATTGGTGGTGGTCTCCTCGCAGATATCTGGCCTGCAGAAGGCAGAGGGCCCGCCACATCTCTATTCACGGCCAGTGTCTTCCTAGGACCAGTCCTAGGCCCTCTCGTCGCGGGTTTCATCGCCGAAAGCACACTCAAGTGGAACTGGACCTTCTGGGTCATGTTCATATTTGCTGGAGCTTCTACGATTTTGATGATTGTCTTGCTTCCCGAGACGTACGCACCTGTTATTTTGCTCAAGAAGGCGAAGAGAATGAGGAAACAAGCCGAGACGACCGGAAGCTGCTAGTGCAATTTTTGCAGAGCATGAGAAGCAGGACTTTAATTTGGGTCCTCTCGTTCATCGGACTTTGTATAGGCCATTCCAGATGTTGCTCTTGGAACCCATCCTGGTGCTAGTGACGGTGTACCTGTCAATCGTCTACGGAGTTTTATATGCTCGTACGTCTTCTTCATTATACCCACCACAAGTTATTCATCGCATTTCTTTACAGTGTTCGAAGCATTCCCAATCATCTTTATTGACCGACATGGATTCAGCTTGACCCAGAACGGCTTGGTCTTCATCGGTGTTGGTATCGGAAGTACCCTCGGAGCCTTGCTGAATTATTACTTCTCCCTCCAGTACTCGAAACACATTCCTCGCTGGAAAGGGTTCCCTCCTGCCGAATACCGTCTCTATGGTGCGATGGTGGGTGCTCCTGCACTCGTTATCGGTGCTTTCTGGCTCGGATGGACTGGTGAATACGCGAGTGTTCCTTGGGCCGCTCCTGCTGTTGCTACTATCGTTTTGGGCTTTGCTATCAGTTTGATTTTCATGTCGTTCTTGGTACGTCTTCTCCAGTCCAAAATCCTGTTCCTTACTGATTCTTCTTTAACAGAGCTACCTCATCGACACCTACCTCATGTACAGCGCCTCCGCCTTTGCCGCCAACACCACCGTCCGTTCACTCGTCGCCGCCGCCTTCCCCCTATTCACAGTCCAGATGTACAATGGCCTTGGCATCAACTGGGCTTCGACCCTCGTTGGTCTCGTTGGATTAGTATTGATGCCAAGTCCGTTCTTGTTCTACAAGTACGGCGCGCGGATTCGGGCTAGTAGCAAGTTTGCACCGTGTATTGATTTGAAGATTGCGAAAGAACTGGAAGAGGAGGAGGAGGAACTGCGTCGTCGTGGAGGAGTGCAGAGCCAGGAACAGGTTTGATATTCAACATAGATGTGCAGGCGACACGAAACAACAGCGTGCTTCTTACGACAACATTCTACGCTGCATGACATTGACACCCACATACATAGAAGATATCACCACTGTATTTTTATTACTATATCATGGATCGTGGATTGACTATTTACATACCGATATATATATTTCCGACGAAACTGTATTACCTAGTAGCCTCGTACCCTACTTACCCGGCACATAATAATAATATTGAAGCACTAACACCTCGCAACTGAGTCTGTAGCCGAAAACCCTTATTCCCTTACTGGGATGAGGACGTAGATGGAGACTACGTTCAACGTCTAGCCATCAACACTTAGTACAATAGGCGACAAGAAAATTCAAAGGTATTAGCATTCTCAGAAAAGACAGACGGGGGTAAGTAGTGTACCAGGTAAATTGCATTGCAGCTTGACAGAAGCGGCTACAAGCATCGTAAAAAAAAGTTCATGCGTATGTAGTTAACTATGGATTAAAAAAGAAAAAGTCCAATGGCAGAGACAATCATCCAGAAGAGATGCGACGAGTGATCGAACGGAACAGTGGGAAGAAGCTGAAACTAATCAAGAATCGAAACATAGTCGTCCAATATCAGTTAACAATTTTAAAGGAACAAGGTGGCTCCAGCAGCAGTAACGAGAATGGCAGCAAGGAGACCACTGGCAGCGTTTCCGGTCTTGAGAGAGGCAGCACCGTTGAAGCTACTGGAAGTTGGAGTAGCCGACCCAGACTGGGACGTAGCAGTCGTCTGGGATGCCACTAGAAGCAGATCCAGTTCCGGATGCTACTTCCGGTTGTGCTAAGAAAAATATTAGCGCACTTGAAGAACGCATATGGATATTTATTACTCACGAGGCTGAACCAGTTCCACTGCTTGAGACGGCGAACGTCGTGCTAAAGGTTGCAGAAGCAGTAGTAGGAGCTTGGGCAATAGCAAAGTCGCTACTCTGGGCAAATATATTGCTAATGTTGCCAATGTTAACAGCACTCAATGAGTAGTCGACACTATGTCCATCAATCAGTCAGTCTGTTGGCAGTAGGGATTCAAAAACGCACTCGGCGGGAACAATGGGCCATTCGATGCTGAGTGTCTCAAGCGTTGGGTCAATGTTGTTTCCAATTGCGATAGAGTTGGAGAACGAAGGATGGTTCAATTCGAGAGAGAAAGTGCTAGAAGGTGAATTTTAAGCGATCTTTAGAATTTTATGGTTTAAGCAGCATAACGTACGGGTCGGTATCATCAGCGGTCCAGGTAATGTTCGAGACAAGGCCAGAGGTGACGTTGGTAGGAGTGTTGAAGACTATTGCTCCCAAGGCCGCAGGAAGGACAGCAGTGGCGAAGATGCTAGCATAGAAAATTTAGCAGGCATTCATAGAAGCGAAACAGAGAAGAACTGACAGTGTTTTGGAGAACATCTTTGTAGTCGTTAAGAGAAAAAGGGAGGACGAAGGGAACAAGGAAGGAGAAAGTCAACAACAAGAACGTCGAAGAGAAGTTTCTAATTGGGCGCTTGGCATATTTATACACAAAATGTTCAAAGATCGCGTGATTTCGGTTTTCCCCACATTGTCTTTAACCCTGAAATTTTGTTCTAACGGACGTCGGAGATCAAAGCTCCACCGTTCATTTCCGCGTTCTCCAAGTTTCGAGGTACATATGTAAGGAACAGAGTACTCTTCAAGAGGGAGGATTCCTCAACGATTAGGGGACTAACATGAAACGATCGCTCCCGATTCGACGGCCTAGGAAGACCGACGTCGAGAATTCCGGAAGATAAGAGCCGTCGGGCGAGACGAGCCCGGTAAACTCTGGAAGCTCGCGTGAGCTTCTGAGGCTAATTCTGTTTCGAAGAATCGAAGCCACTATCAAGTGTAAAAATACTGCAGTTCCACTGTCTTGTGAACGTAGGCCATTCAATTTGACCAATCTTGCCACGAAATTGTCTTTCACGCTCCCGCGGGCTGTAGTTTTCGGGCGGAGCAACGCAGGAGACAACGAGGCATGAAACCAAGAAGAAACTATAGCCTATGCGGATTCAGAAGATTCCCAGCACCAGCTGTTTTAAATTTAATAAACCTCCCCAGGCCACTGACCTAAATATAGCGGAGAAGAGCAGCAGTAAGTGCGCACGGAAAACAAAACAAGATAAATAACCAGTGAGAATCGCCGCAGATATATATATACACATCTTCGGGTCCTGAGTGCTGCCTGACTGACGTGGCGATGCCATGGCCCTAGAGAGGCTGAATTTTGAGCCTGTCAACGAGCTTGAAGTATAAGGTCATAGTATTAGCTCCCTCCGGATCCGAGACGTCGAGTTATGACCTCCGACTGGGCCTCCATTAATTCAATTTCCACGTGCTGATTCTAGTAGCACGTAGTTTCACTTGGCGGGAGCGGGCCCATTTTTAACAAAGAATCCTGCGCAGTCTTGGCCCCCCGGCCTATCCGAGTCGCAATCCTGATTGGGAGGATCAGAAACGTGAAATTAAGAGCACGACCAAACGAGCTTGCGGGGAATTTGACGCGAGGGGGTGTTTCTATACCATGCAAAGGATGAAGAGGAAATCCAGCCTGACGTGGCAATTAATGAGGATGAGGATGAGTGAACGAATCATCCAAATTTCGTTTCCAAATGCCAGATAAAGCATGGCACTTGGGAGTGACCTTACTCGGTCGATTTTAGATGTTATACTTACGCAAGCAGTGAATACAGCGCCTTGAAGCAGTGTTGTCACTTAAGGGGTTATTAAGCCCAAAATTTGAAGCTAAGGCTTAAATACTTAATAAGGGCTTAGCCTTAACGTGAATATTAAGGCTTAAGTAGAAAAAAAACTTGAGCAATAAGTACAGCTACAATTAAGCATAGTCATCCCCATAACCTTCAAGCTTAATCTGCTGCAATGAGTTCCATCCTTAGTACCTCCTCACTGACCTACTTTTTTGTCCTTGTCATTACAAATTCCTCAAAAGGCTTCGTGATTTTGGTGCCCAATGGGTCTTCAAGCTTTATCAACAACCAACTTATCCTTTCTGGAAGGTACTTCTGGGCCAACATTATCAGTGTCCATAAAATCAGCCTCTTGATCCTTCATTGTCCAATTTTTCAACTCTTTGCACCATACAGCACCTGATTTAATTGCTCATGTCACATGGTCACATCCTTAATTAAGGGTTAATTAAGGATTTCTTTTGATACTAAGGCTTAAGTTAAGGGTCTTATTAAGGCTTAACTTAAGCTAAGGGTTAAGGGTTAATGACAACACTGCCTTGAAGAGAGCCGCTCCAAGTTACAGCTCGATGGCGGGAAAACCCAAGCATCCGTATGGACTTCTGGAAGAGACGGCCACTTTGCTGCGCTTAAAAAGGTAGACGGAAGTTTGAGCAGTAGTTTGAGCAATGATTACTTAAAGCATATGCGATATTGGCAGTTGTAAACATTGAACAATCAGGCTGCGCAACAAGTAATTTGGGTATAAGTACACTAGTATGGTCTCAATGTGAAAGGCACACAGAGGATCCGAAATATTGGTGATGACGGATTCAACAAGTCAATGCAAGTATGGGTACTAAAGTGATGCAAGAACAAGTGAAGTTGGAACTCGGGCACAAGTGTCGATCCTGTGTTGGCAGCCTCCACAAGCTGTTTGAACCTTTGGATTCTGGCGAGCTGCAAGAAGTTGCGGTAGGAATCATCGGCTAGGGACAACTGCTGGACGACGGCGCAGCAGCTGAACACAAGGGTGCCTCACTTGAGTGAAGGTTTTCCATGTGGACTGTAAGTTCAGTGGAGCGGTGGCTGGTCAAAATCAGATGGAGCTGTAAAATTCAAGTTTCATGTACATCCCAACATGTACAAGTACTTGGAGTTCGTTGGGACCTGAGGTTGAGTGGCGTATACCTATCTGTTCATTGAAATGACAATATACAATCAATACAAAATATAAAGTTCTGACTACAGGATGTAAAGCTGTGGGCGCGCCTTCTCAGGAACTGAGTAAGTACGGTAAGATCGATCTCGTCCGCACGCGTTACCGTCAGCATTGGCCACAGCCACTTCTCGAAGACTCAAAACATATTTAAGGGTCGCAAATGGACTACTTTTGACAGATTTGCTCTTACCGCGCAATCACTATGCCTGAAGTTCACTTTAACAACTCGTAATACTTCCCTCCCAGTCTTTAACCTTGGTTCTAATTCCTACTGCGATTGTCAGGTTTGGGGCTACTTATATTGGCAACCTAGTTACTGCAATGTATGCCTGTGATCCAGGAAGATTTTACAAGCTGATACTGTACTTATATTTAGCTTTTGGGGAGGTAAGCATTGGAGAGTTTCTCCAGGCAGCTTTATTTAAATGTCTGTAAAAGCCATTTGTGTTCAGCTCTATTTTTATTGTACCACGTATTGGAACAAGGACTCCTGGATAATAAAAACCCTGGTATGTTCACTTCCTTGGCCTGCTGTTGCTCTAAATAAAGGTGCTTTAGGTATTTGTAGTGTGTGTTCTAGACACCATTCATCAAGTGTTCTCAATGCTTTCAAGTTTGTGTTTTAAAGGTGTTCTTGCACTCTACTATTCTAAATTTTAGCAGACTATGCATATTTGGTTACGCACTGGGGAGACCCTGATTATATTACAAATATAAACTGGTGAGGCTATAGTCAACTTTATAGCAAACAGTAATGCTCATTTTTGTATCAATTAGGAGCCTCAAGGTAATTTTCTATGTTGTTGTTTGTCTTCTTGTGGCCAACTCTTGATTGTTATTCTTTAGGCTCAAGCCTTTCCACTCGTATGTCAATGCTGCAATACTTGAACATGAATTCAGGCAATTGAATTATCATTTAGTATATCACCATTTTTCTTGTACAAAGGCAATTTTATCATGCAGTTGATTTTGAGAATGCACTGATGGAATGCTTGTTTTCCTTCATATAGCTTCATGGTTTACAGGATCTACGAATGTATGTAAGCTGTCTTCCCATGAGTATATTACTTATGACAACAACAGTTAGAAAAAGATTACTTAAAAAAAAAAATATGGCTTCCTGCCATTCTGGTATGCCTTATTTTTGATAAGAAAAATACCTTTTATGGAACATGAATTGCTTTAGGAGTTGACCGTAGTTGCATATTTAGGTGTGTAATATATTTGTTCCATGACTTTTTATTACAGGTATTAATTAACCCTTGCAGGAGTAGCCCTATGTATGTTTCTAAAACATTTTCCAACAAAGTATCTTACTTAACTTTTCACAGTTTATGGCAGTCAGCTGTAAGACCATTTAAGCCTCACCCACTATTTCACTGTAGCTCATGGACAGATATTAGTGTAATGCTCACCAAATTGAAAGATCTCAGTACTCTTGGTGTAAGTATCTTTTCTTGGCAAGGCGAGATGCTATAATATACTTTACAGAACACCGCAATTTCTACGGCTGCCATTAGCACCTTTAATGACATTGCAATTGCCCTTGTTTTTGCATATGTTCTGCATCAGCAGAAAACAGGATTTCAAAACACAACAACTATTATTAACAGAATTGTGAGTTCAATATTTTTATAAAATTCAGTATTGGACCCAGGTCATGAACATCAACAGGCTTTATACTCCCTCAATACTGGTATCTGCACAGCAATTTTTGGAATTGCAAACATTATTGCTGTTTGTTCTTTTCATATTATCAGCAACTTGCAAGATACATTCTTATGCAGCATTAATATGACAGACACTAACAGCTGGAAACACCTTTCTTCCAGAACTATTTTTCTTGATTGGATCACGATTATATGCCAACTCCCTCCTGGCTATGTGGGTTTCCTTCTCCCTTGGTCACTCATTTCTAGAACTCAGATGTCATCAATTGGTCTTATTATTTCTAGTCTCAATCTTCGCAACAAAGCCCGCATAATCAACAGTAAAAATGAATTTACATCTTTGGGCATAACAGGCACACCATCTGCTGGTGAAATACATGTCTTTGATTTTCAAACTGATCAAACAGCAATACCTGATCAAATTGCATTGAAGAACATTGTCTCTTTACAAGTCAGTGATACTCTTTAACCTTTTTTTCTTTCTATTTGCATTGCAAATTCTGCCATTGATTCACAGTCTGAACTCAGAGCTGAATTTAATCTGTAGGACATACCACAAACAAAAAATGCTTTGGGCCTCCCAATGTCCCACAATGTTAAGCTCAATAAACACACTCCCAGTGCCACTGACTATAAGACATCCTTTGTTTTGGTGAGTCTAATTTTTGGAAACACAAAAGAATTCAAATTGTTGATTTTAATTTTGAAAGAATACCAGCAGAGGATACCCTCAACTGGATGAAAATATTGTTTGAGAATCTCACATGAACAATTTCAGTATATTTAATACTTAACATGATGAAACCAATAGTCCACAAACCTACTTTGGAAACTCTTTTTTTTGTTTTGTTTTGTTTTGTTTTGTTTTTTTTGCATCACTACCTATCTTTTTCCACATATTTCTTTCCATTCACAGTATTTACTCTCTTATCACTTGAAGTACATCTTTGGTTTTTTGAGTGATTCAAGCCTTTTTTTTCTGTACTAAAGCAGTTGTATGCCCTGTGTTTTCAATTTAAAACCAAGTTGAGTGCAGGCCAAAGTTTGCATTACAGCCATCATCTTAGTATAAAGAGAACTAAAGACTGATCAACTCCAGGACCCTTCTTTGCCCCAGCTGTGTTGGAATTCCATTTACCATTTCTGTAAAGGAAAACAGAATATGCTCATTAGTAGATAATTCAGTTAGAATAATGTAAGGACTTACTCCAACAAGCAGTGATATCAGAACCACTTATCAGCCCAAGAAGTAAGTTACACATGCAGCCAACCCAAAGTTGTCTATTGCCCAGTTTTATTCAAACTGAGTTTGAAGATTGGGTATTTGTATATCATGCTTGACATTTGACTAAGTGATAGCCTTTGTTTCTCTAGTCTTTCCCATCTTGATCAGATCCCTCCTCAAACCCACAAGTGCAACTCACATCATATCAAACCCCATGCTCCAGCACTAGGGGCTGCAAAGAATTAAGCGCCCAGCCGGGCGTCGGTTAGTTAGTCCAGCTGTCAGGCCAGAAAAAAAAAGTTCGACACAGCTCCAAATGACCAATTTCCGGGCCATTTGTCGAATGTTCTAGAGCTTAGATTAGTTGATAGGCCATTGATAGGCATTTGGGAGAGCTCCGGCCCCTTCCTGCCTTTTTTTTCACCAGATCAGTATTTGTCAGTTTTTGGAAATGTCATTGGACATATGTTATTCAACAGATATGAATTGTTATTGTTATAAGATCTAATCATATCTACATCCAGAATCTGGACAATCTTCAAATAGTCAATGGCTTCATCACCTGTCCCAAATGCAGCAAACAGATCAATGTTGGCACTGTAAGATTGTCTTAAATCCCTTTTGGGATGTGATTCTGCCTTTCCTGCTTAAGCAGGGTACAGGGTACAGGGGTTCTTTCCTCATATCACATCTTTTCCATTCCATCATGTTGGAGTCTTGAGTTGTACATCTGCTGCCAGCATGTGGCTTCTCTGACTTTCTATTTTCTATGCCCCAAGGTGCCTTTGTCACCATTTTTGATGGACTACCTATCACAGAAATAGATTCCATGTGCCAAGGTGTCCTTGTCACCATTTTTGACAGACTACCTATCATATAAATAGATCTGAGTTGATGCCCAAATCTCTTGAAACACTTCAAGACAAGTGATGTATGGTGCTGAATTTGACTTTTTCATCAAGTGAGCAGCACGAGACAGTGATTCAAGTAAAGGGTCTTCCCAATCTTAGCACGTGTTTCCTGTATCTTGTACTTGTCATTCTGATATCACAATTTTCAGACAGAACTGTTGCTGTGTTTTCTTCAAGATATCACATACTCAATCAGCGAGCGTATGATTTTCTAAGTGGAAACACCACATTCCCATTTTTAGGAGATGGGAATTCCTTAGTTGGTACAAGGAGTACCTGCACAGTGGTTGAATTCCTATGTCTCATTATAGCTTTGTGAGGTCCCCGCGTCAGAACTCTTTGAGATTCATCAGTCGGGTGTCCATATTTGGTCATGATATTCTCTAAAAACCTAAATTTGTGGACACGTTTAGACCTCAAAAGATGCCTGTGCAGGGTTCATTCCTCATACAGGGTGCATCTTTTCCATGAGAAGTGCTTCCTTGCATGATATGTCTTTTCCAAACACCACAACTGGTAAGATGCATCACTTCCTATTGGAATCATGCTGTCTTCCTGAAAAATCTTTTATTTTTCTTTTATCATGACTTTAATCACATTACTCTTCTTGGGTATATGAGGTGCGGGATTTTGAGCTTGTAAGTCCAAACTTCCCAATTCCTCCCATCTTTATTCCTGCCTGGACCTTTGTATGTTGTTCATATGATGTCCAAATGCCCATCTTCCAATGCTCGCGTCAAGACTGACGATGAGTTTCATCCATCACCCTCGCTCTCCAAGTCTGCCAAAGCTGTGGCCTCTTCTTCCTTGTCGAGGCCTCCTCGATTGCAATCCCTCATGATGGGGTAGGCTAGATCCATGAGGTATGGTCTGCGCTCATAGGCTCAAAGTAATCAGTACATTGGCAAACTCACAATATTTGTAGCTGTCCTGAGAGGTTGATGTAGATGAAGTCAAACTCTCTCCTGATGAAGGCAGTGCAATCTGGATCCGCGAGGTGTGTGAAATTGTAAGGATTTCATCCTTATCCTCACCTTTCCCGCCGTTCTTTCACTCGTTCCTGTCCGCTCCACACGCAAGCCTGACGTGGTATTCTCAACGACTCGGAGAGTTGTAAGCACCTACCGGAGCTGTGGCAGAAACGTGAACGCCAGATAAAGCATGGCACTCAGGAGTGTCAGTGCTGAAGACCTTACTCGGCGATTTTCGATATTAATTATACTTACGCGAGCAGTGAATTTGGTGCCTTCGACAGAGCCGCTCCGAGCTACAGCTCAATCCCAATCAAGAAAGTATCCATATCAGTGTCGTAGATGGCCGTGAGCTAGAAGAGATCATGGTCATCTTGCTATGCTTCAAGGATAACTGGCACTCGTAATTGTTGAATATTCTGCAATTTCAGGCTGCGCAACAAAATTAACTTGGCTATAACTATGATCTCAATGTGAAAAGGGGAATTAAGAGAAGATATATTGGTGATGCATTCAGCGAGTCAATATGAGGGTAAGTTGATGGAGGAACGTCCTGAAAGAGCGCATGAGCGTTGAGCCTGTGTTGGAAGCTGTGAACCTTTGAATACTTACCGAAGAAGACTGACTAGCTACAAGGAGTTGCGGTTGGAACCAGCGGCTAAGGACAGCTGCTGGACGACGGCGCAGCAGCTGAATACAAGGGAGTCTCACTTAAGCAAAGATTTTCCATGTCGGCTGTAAGCCCAGTCAAGCTCCCTAGACAGAGCGGTGGCTGGTCAAAATCAGATGGGGCTGAGGACCCACGTGAGGCGTGCGTCTGGGTGGGGGCTGGCGTAGATGACACAGAAGAGGGCATGGGACTCGATATGTTTTGACCCAAGCGGACAGCACTGAGTAGATCCAAGAGCAGCAAGCTCGGGTGCATGTCGAAGAAAAACCGCAGGTGTGATCGCACCTTCTTCGTTGGGAGCAGCCTCCCGCAGGTGGACCCACCCGGGTCCAGTGATAGTCCACACCAAAGAGCGTCGGGCCAAGGCAACCTTCTGGGCGACCACCCTCAGAGTAAACACAATCTGCGGGCCATGCAGAATGTCCATATACTGATCCTCGAATAAAAGCCGCCAGCACTCTCCACCTGTGCGTACTGGCAGAATGTCATCAATAAACCGCTTGCCCGAGGCCACTGGCGGCGGTTCAGATCCATCATTCAGTTCACCATCTTGAGTTCCTGTGGTCTCCACTTGACCACTTCTCCCAGGTGATCTCATCCAACTCCAAGCCGTGAACCATGGTATAAGCAATAAAGAGCAATGCATAGATGTTGATCGTGGACGTTCAAGTATAACTCGCAAAAATAGGGGCCTATTTCAACTGGTTCCGTAATTAACTTTCGATCGGGGAAGAACTGATGCTGCTTGCGAATCTTTGAAACCTCCATCAACATGGAGACTGAACGAAACATGGCATCTTTGCCCGTGTAGTGAGGATCGTATACAATAGAAACATTGGAATGCGGACGCACTGTCTTCTCGAAAACACTCGGTGCAGAATATTCACCACTGCGCCAACCTCATTGTGATTTTAGCCTCATTTGGTTCAGGCTGAGATTCGGCAAACAGAACAGCTCTTACTCGCTGTCCAATGTACACTTTCTTATCTACTACATCTGCTATACTTACTTTTGACTTACTCCTTTCTCTGTCCCTCAAGGGCCCTCCAGCTTGATATTTCGCGAGCCTGGCTCCAAGGACAAGTCAAGGACAAGTAGTCATGTAGGATGTTCGAATCGGACCTAATCGGACCTGAATCGGAAAAAAAAAAAATTCTGCCAGCCGCCGGAAGGTCGAAGCTATAAAAGGGGAACGAATCAAAAAAGTGAGACGTGCAGCTCGCTGGTCGAGTTACCTCTCCAAAAGCTTCGAAGCTGGTATGCTTCTTTCTTTCTCTGGTAATACTATCCACTCAAGATAAACAGAACTTATCCAACCATCATGCATTCCAACCACCTTTGGACTCTCGGCCTTGTTTTCACTGTCTCTATGGTGTGCGCACTACCCTTCAGTGTAAGTGTCCACCCGATTTTATATCTACCACACCGTTAACCTATGTCCGTAGGACTCCAACCTTTCCTCTCGAGAAGTTCCCTCTCAAGTCCACATCACTTTCCCTGTCGATACTGAACTTAACGCAAAAAAGCTTGGCGCCAGTCAAGATTGTGACGAAGATATAATCAAGAAAGGCATAGAAGCCTTGCTTCCCCAGCGAGTGGCGCACTCAAAGTCCGGGTAGTCCGATTATGGAAAATATCGATACAACTGTGTCAGAAAGCAGTTATACTGTCGATGAAAAAGAATAATCACAACAGTGTGAACATATAAAGAAAAGAATCACGTAAAAGTGTAACAAATACTTTACTGCAGTGTGCTATATTTACTGCGTACAGTCGACTGAGATACATGATAGTACTCTCGCTCATCACTCCTGCTAGAGCTGCAGGGAGGGGGGAGTGAGACATCACGAAGGCATAGACTGTTCCAGTAGTGTGCACTCAAGTCCAGGCGCGATTATGGAAAGTTATCGATTGGACCAACTGTCGGGTCCACGAGAAAGCAGTTTTATTTTACCTGTCGGTTCTCGATGGGGAGCCAGATGGGGAATGTAATCACCCGAAACAGTGTGCGGCGAACATTTATGACAGAGGGAGGAAGTTGAAGATATTCCACGTTCCCAAAAACAAAACTAAGTTTACATGACACAGGGCTAGGTGAATGTTGGCTGGAACTCGGTCGGATTGTGATTGGGACTGGGTAGATAGCTACAGTAGTAGCATAAATCGAAGATAGTCCATTAAAAACTAGTATCGACTCTTGTGCCTGATGATTTATCTTTGAAACGGGCAGACATGCAGGACGTGTTGCACCCGACGGTCCCAAAGCACTGATCTAAGTACATTAGAGCAGTACGTCAAGCACTATATGCAAACAAGCCAGAGACGAAATCGACACGAACGGCAGTCAGACTTTCCAGAACTAGTGCGTCCTGCATTACTTACATGTAACATAGTGGAAGCGAGAAAGAACGCTTTGACTGCCGGCTAACAAGGGCCGGCGCCAAACGTAGCCGCGGAAGGAATAATTATATATCTTCTTTCCCTTCAACTTCCAACTCCAAGTTTACGCTCGTTTCATAGTTATGAAGAAACTTTCTCTTCTCTTTCTCGCTCGAAGAGTCACTTGCAATCCCTTTCAAATCCCTTCTCAACAACAGCAATGACTTGAACAATTTCATTATAGCGAAGCACAAAGAAACGCCAGAGTATGGCTCTCCGGAATTTTGGTGGAGGATGGGGATTAGTGTGGTTCTAGTACTGCTTGGAGGTGTATTTGCTGGGTGAGTGCTACTAATAAGCTGAAGATTTGAGTCTGAGAATGACGCTGGCAGATTGACGCTAGGACTTATGGGCCTGGACGAGCTTCATTTACGAGTATTGGCTGCTTCTTCTGACGATCAGAACGAAAAGAAAAATGCCAAAAAGGGTTCGTAGAGGCTGCTATGATTATCTCTAAGAGCAAGCTAATCATTAGCGAACAGTGCTCAAGTTGATGAGAAGAGGAAGACATTGGGTTCTAGTGGCACGTTTCCTCTTTCATAAAGCTCGAACTTTTGCTAATAAGCTCAGTAACATAGGTCCTTTTGTTAGGCAATGTGGTCTGTCCCTGTTCGCCACGCAAGTCTGTCCTACTTGGCTCATTTCCTTCCCCGTATACTTAGATCGTCAACGAGAGTTTGCCCATCTTCCTTGACGGAGCGGTATGTTTTGGTCTTTCTTTCCTTCGGCGAAAACCTAGCCAAATGCGTGTCTATGTAGCTCGGAGGAGGAATCGCCGCTGTTGTTATATCAACCACAGCCATTGGTGAGTCGTTTTATCCCGACGTACAATTACTACAGTATTACTTATAACTATTTTTACCTTCTTTTCCATTTGACAGTCATCTTCGGGTAAGTCCATTCGCCGCTCGTGTGATACTTTGACCATGATTGTATTGATTGTGATGATTCCAGAGAGTGAGTTGAGAGCTCGTTATCTTGTTGCTTTGCTTAGCTATTATCCTTAGAATTATTCCTCAAGCTGCCAGCGTCCGCTACGGTCTCTCAATCGGCGCCAAATGTGCACCGTTCGTCCTTGCTCTTATGTGGATCATGTGTCAGTGACCTTTCCCAAGCCTGGTCTTGGAACGCGTATTCATGCTCATATACACTCATTTAGCACCAATCGCCTATCCCGTCGCCAAACTCCTAGACAGAGTCCTCGGCGCCAACGATACCCACACGTACAAGAAAGCCGAACTAAAATCGTTCTTACAGTTTCACAGAACTGGAGAAGAGCCGTTGAGAGACGATGAGATTAGCATCCTGAATGGAGTGTTGGAGTTGAATTCAAAGAGTGTGGAGAGTATTATGACACCGATGAAAGTGAGTGCGATGATGCGTCTCTCGGCCGACTTGCTTTGGGATACTAACGCTTTTGCCGTCAATAGGATGTTGTCAAGCTCAGCTCCGACACGATATTAGACCACAAGACATTGGATGCCATGTAAGCTTATCTCTTGCCTCTAACCAGGTCCATGGCTCACTTACTGCTTTTTCAGCCTTTCAAGTGGATATTCGCGTTTCCCGATTCATGAGCCTGGAAATCCATTAGCCTTTGTTGGGTTGTTGCTTATTAAAAAAGTGAGTGTGTACGCCAATGTCTTTAGATTGCTTTTAATCGTGCGGTCTCTAATGCTAATCCGCCGATTCGTTCTCTCACAGCTCTTACAATATGATCCCTCCGCCAACCCTCTCCCAATATCAAGCTTCCCGCTGTCGATTCTACCAGAAGCGCCACCGACGATTAACTGTTTTCAAGCGTTGGATTACTTGTGAGTTGGCGTTTCGATCGATCCTGAGTCTAATTCCACCCTGTGTGCTCATTGAGATAATGATTTACAGCCAAACAGGTCGTGCGCACCTTCTCCTTGTCAGCTCCACCCCAGGGCTTGCTGGTGGCGCTATTGGTGTTATTACGTTGGAGGATATCATTGAGGTATGTCATGTGCTCTGCGAGTTTTATCTTAGACTAATTATCCGCAGGAAATCATTTCGGAGGAGATTGTCGATGAGACGGATCGATATGAGGATAATGTAAGCAAGAGGAGGGCGAGGAGAGCGACGACGGCGACTATCATGAGAGGGTGAGTGTATTGATGCTTACATTAGAAATCGACCTCACTCACACTTCCTCTCAACAGAATCGTCGAGCGTCGAACGCAAACGCGACTCCGTCGGCTCCTATACGTCCATAACCAACCTCAACGGCGCCGCAGGACACCTCAACTTTGGCTCTATCGAATCTACTCATACAGCGATACCCAATAATAGACCGGGAGTTGATGAGCGTGCGCCATTACTTGGGAATGGAAGTCGATCGTCGACTACTACCTCTGTGACGATTACTGCGAGGGATTATGCTGTTGTGCCACAAAGAAATGGAGAGCCGATAAGTGTGATTAGAGAGGATGGCGATCGGAGATATGGGTCGTATGAGTCTCAAAGGACAGAATAGTAGTTAGCTTCGATCTATCGGTACTCTGGGGCTGAATCGGTATGCCTGCTCCAACTCTCAGTTGGTCAGAGTCCCAGTGTCGACTCTTTAAATTATTGGCGATGTATCATTGCGCTCGTTTCTCTCTGCAACTATTCCACAGTATATATATAGTATGTTTGATGCTTTCGGTATAGCTCTTCCTTCGCTTGTATCATATTGAAGTTTTCTGTTGGTTTTGGTCATGACGGGTACCGTCACAGTCACAAGTCACCGCACGTGCGCGCGTTCAACAATGACACAGATTCCCACTGACTCATGTCCGTTTTCTCTTTCAACTTTCACATCGAAAAATGAGCGTCAAGTACGCAACAGTTGCGGGTGAATATCGACGAATTCTCCCCTTCAAACCTTCTCTGACTCTTATTCAGGATATGAACTCGTTCAGCAAATTGGCGGCGGCGGATTTTCCTCGTAAGTTTCTTTGTTTGACGCGTTTCGAATTCTAATTTCTTTGTTCTTCAGTGTCTTCCGCGCCGTTAACGTCGAAGAACACCGCGTAGCAGCATGCAAAGTCGTTTTATTCAACGACCAAACAACGGAAAAGGACCGCAAAAATATCGAGAAAGAGATTAGGGTCCATTCATTACTGAAGCATGTACATGTGCTGGAGTTTATCAGCGCTATTGCGGTTGAGCGGAAGCACCAAGATTTGTTTGTTCCTGGGATTTATATATTGCTCGAGTTGGCAGCAGGAGGGGATTTGTTTGATAAAATTGGCAAGTCGTCGTCGCGTTATACTCGAGCGGTTCTAATCTTTCCTTTCATGCAGCTCCTGACGTAGGCGTTGGCGATGAAGTGGCACATCTCTATTTTAATCAAATGCTTGCTGGAATGGTATGCTCGTTGACTCTTATTCTACGAGCCCAAACAAAGACACGCCTCATAGGAATACATACATGGAAAAGGTGTTTGCCATCGGGACCTGAAGCCGGAAAATATCTTGCTCGACATTGCCGGAAACCTCAAAATATCAGATTTTGGCTTATCCGCAGTGTTCAGACTAAGTAATGGACGTACTCGAACGTTATCGGAGAGATGTGGGAGTTTACCTTATGTTGCGCCAGAGGTGAGTGGGATCATACGATATAAAGCTGGATTTGAGAACATGTTCACGATAGTTAAACACCGATGAAACATTATTACGCTGAACCTATCGATATATGGGGTATCGGTGTAATCTTGTTCACTTTACTTGCTGGGAGTGAGTATTCACTACACCGTTTTGAATCAGCGCCAACCCTTTCTTCTAGATACGCCTTGGGATGAACCTACAAAACATAGCCCAGAGTACTGTGCGTACAAATCTGGAGAGATATTCCACCATGGTCCATGGAATCGTTTCGGTCGAGATGCCCTTTGTGAGCTACCTTTCTTCCTTCACTCAATCTCGTATCCTGAACCTCGGTATTTCTAGCTTTGATTCGCGGATTGTTGACCGTCGATCCCAAGCGACGAATGACCATTCCGGAAGCCAAGCAGCATCCTTGGTGTATAAGGTATTTTTCGCGGTTTCATCGTTTGTTTTGCACGACTTGACAACTTCTTTTTTGTGGCTAGGCAAAGCCAACTTGCGCGCCAAAGCCCTAGCGTTTTAGCTGATAAACTCACCGAGTCTTTGAGGCTTAACGGCGACATGAACTATGTCATGGCCGCTGATCAGTTAGTTGTTTATCACTTTCCACGAAACGCTGGTCATTTATGTTTCTTGTCAGGAATATGGATGTCGATGGAGATACAGAGATGGCGTCTGCAACGGGGCCTGGCCAAAATTCACAATTTACACAATCTCTTTTGCTTTTTGTATGTCGTCTCATCGTACTTCTTCATTGCCAGATTTAATATTCCTCCTATTCTTCTTCATAGTCACAAACTCAATCCGGTACTCGATACACACCAGGCCTCACGCGTTTCTACACTTCGATCGGCCCGGCGCTGCTCATGCCAATCGTTAAAGAAACCTTGGAGGGGAGCGAGACTACATGCAAGGAAACCCCACAGGACGACAGCGGAAGTGGCGTAAGGAAGATGCGTGTTGGCGGATACGATAAACGGAAGCTGGCGTTCAAAGGGTGGGTGGAGATTGAGCATTTTAGTTATCGAGGAATGCAAGGTAGTTTTGTTGTGATGCAGCGAGACGAGGTACGTTGTTTTAGTTTGCTTTCTCCCGATAGTTATTGACGCATACTTCCCATGTAGGGTAGCCCACTGTCTTGGCGAGAACTTTGGAAGGCGTTATTGACCTCTACTGCTGTCGCTCCGCATGTTTTGAAGAAGTGAGATATGATGAGACGCGCGTTGCTGAAGACTGGGACGTCGTTTTACGTTCCATTATGTATCTAATAATCTACATATCTCTTACTATCCGGGATGGATGATGTATCATAGGAATTTACTGTATATATATGTTGACTACTAGCACTTCTACTGCATATAGACTTTTACATCGTTTTGTGAGCGGGCATCAGATTTAATTTTTGGGCCAGGCTTCTACTTTATTCTAACGATGGATAACTTGTTTGGATATATGTCGCTGGCTATTTCGACCGACGAGCTCTACACATTATTATAGCGATCATGTAGTCGTAGTACTTCTTAGTGCATGACTATTGAGAAATATCAACGCTCCATCCGAAGTCAGCGGTTACATCGCATCTATATACGACACTTTTGCGCCAAGATACGATGACTCGGATGAGGTGGCGGACCAAATAGGTACGTACGCGATCCAAAGAGACCTGAACAGGGGCTTCGACTTCAGCAGTGGAACTGTGTTAGACGTCGCCTGTGGAACGGGGTTGTTCGGAAAATTACTTCACGAAGCCAGTGTTCCTGTTGACATCTCACAGAAATAGAGCTCTCGAAAAAGATGCTCGAGGCTGACGCTGTGGAGAATTATTATGCGACAGTGAGGATTGGCTCGATGCAAGAGCTCGTCATGTCCGCCGCGGCCGGAGAATTTGATACTTTATTTCTTGCCCGTGACTCATTTGAATGCCGTCCTTCCTTGCACGAATTGTTCATGCACACGCGAGCATTGCGCGAGCATGGTGTACCCAAGGGCTGAAAGCAGGTGCATTCTCAGAGGCCTAGGAGGATCGCATTTACATCACCGCATTGTGCGGGAAAAGAAATCTGTGGGTGCTCCGTTAGGTTCGAGCGGTTAATGGATTGAACAATCGTATAAGACGTAGACAATTCCTGACTATCTATCTACAGCTGATTAGGAATTTGTAGCATAATTTTCGAAAAACGCTGCTCACTGTTTGTATTTACTAATAAACAACGACTCTATAGAAACGCTCCACTTACAGCTGTTTCGAAAAACGGAGGCCAACTCCAAAAATCCTGAGGTGACGAAAGCAATTCATTCTGTTGGGGGCTCTTAGATGAATGAATTGAAGTGAGGAGCAACTGAATGGTAGGCTGTGTCGATTGCTTTTTCTTGAGGTGGCCTCCGTTTTTCGAAACAGCTGTAAAGCTTCGAGGTGGAGCTTTACTATTCAGTCGTTGTTTGTTCGTAAACAAAATCGCTAACGAGTGTTTTTTGAGAACTATGCTACAAACTCCTAATTGGCTGTAAGGCAGTGGATTTGAACGAGAACAAAGTCAAATCAAATTATCGGTCAAAATTTACAGTATATACATGAACTTTTGTTTGTGGTTCGAAAGTCATTATTACTACACTTTAGCCAGATTGGTAAAGGGCAGGACCCGCAACTATGTGCTCATTCAATAGTGAGATGTTAAACGGGGTGAGAAATGGATCCGAGTCCGTAATCACCACAAACCTGTAGGAAAGGAGTGTTAACCGTACATATCTCTGAGAAAAAAGATACTGGATAGACTTACATGGTGCCGTTTATGACTGGTGCTGTGTCACCGCCGAAGATGGTTCCGTTGGGTTGGATGGTGGTTCCAGTGTTTCCTGAAATGTTGCTGAGAGGCGTGTACGTTGTATTCAGTTGTGATATCCATGCAACAAACTGAGAAAAAGTTAGCACTGTAGCTCCATAGAGAAACAACAAACAACAAACCTGAGGTTCCCCAGCTGTAGTATTTGTCACATAGGAATCGTTGTAGCCTGTAATTTTACCGGGGCTTTCCCAGGAAAGGAAAAGTTCGCGACCCGGGAATGAAAGGGCAGAAAGATTATTGGAAACTAAAGGTGTAAGGGAGTCGTTGATCACCGAGGGGTTATTCTAAGGATAGTATGTTATAAATGCATTGAAACCATTCTTCAATATTGAACTCACAGTGATATTGAGCGCGGGGAAATTCTGGAACACAATATGGGGATTTTCTGCAGGACAGCTTACGATGTACGGAGAAAGAAGGGTCCAAGCCATAGATTGGGTAATTCCTGGGATAAACCAAACCTGTATCACGCTTAATTAATCATGGCATGACGAAGATGGTGCAAGCTTACTGGCATCGGAAACAATCCCTCGAATTGTCTAAATATCATTTGCTGGCGCGCTTCAGTTGAGATTGATTGCAGTAAAATCTGCGCTGAGGCACGCGAATCTAGGTGTTCCAAGAATCCATAGACACCAGACTCCCCAAAACGTGTGAGCTAAAACAATGCCATGCACAATATTTCAACAAATAAAGATCATCTTCTTGTAGCTGAAAATTACACACCTTCTGGCAGAAATCTACAAACTCCCGGACCGTGTTGATTGGATAACTGTAATTGCAACTTTTGGCACTGTGAGCTAAAAAGAAAAATATCAAGATGAGTGACCAAAGTAACGCAAAAGGTAGATATGAAGACAAAATAACTCACGACCGAGAATATCTGTCAGTGCCTTGGCGTGTCCGACCTCTTGGTCTGCCATGAATTCAATCAAAAATCGATCGTCGGCATCGAGGCCAGCAGCTTCGAACTCGTCAACGGAGAATTTTGCTAGACCGAAATGAAATAGGTCAAGCTCGATGAGTTCTTGATTGAGCGCAAGATTCTTGATGGATGGGGTTCAACACAAATTTACCAGGGGACAAATGAAACCATACGCACCAGAGACTGGAAGTCGAAATGACTCATTGGGGAGTAAACCGGCGGATGAGTGGCATTGGTCCCTAATCCTCCAGATGGTGTGAACGGTGCGGGGGTAGGCACTGGATTAGCCGAAACATAGGGTAACGTTGCATGCAGGATAACAGTAGCAAACGTTAACCCGAGAGACGCGACAAAGTCTGAAACCATGATGATGATAATCGAGGGTTAAAGGCTGGTCATTTTTTGGGGGGGTTTTTATACCTTGAGAGCCGACGATCATCAATGAAGATGAGATCCCCCGACGTTCTTAATGACGCGATGACGGATGTTGAAAGGAATAAGCAGAAAAGAATTCTGGTATGATTTGAGTATGATGGAGTCTGAGCATCATATTATTATTATTATGACCAGATATCCGAGAAGGATCGATGGAGTGCTTGAGAACTTCGTGGTGACGAAACTAGCTATTATTATCATGATGCATGTAGAACAAAATTGTACTCGGCCGACGTTTGTTAATTTCGCGAGTAGAAGTTTAGAACATAGTGTAAGTATTGACATAAGTAGTGAACGTGGAAATCACATGGTTGCAATCCAGCTTGACTCATACGGATACGGTGAGCCCTATATGTCGTCTGAATACAATTTAGATTCCACGCGCACTATCCTTGGTACGCGTTGGCCTTCAGGACTCTATTAGCTCACCAATGTGCTGGGTGGGCTCCCTTATATCTGCTCATGGAACTGTCTTCAAGTCTTCAATCATAATATCGCAATGTGGCCAGAATCTTATTTGTAACAGGAAGTTCCGGGTTTCAATTATATTATAGGAATCGATAAAATGTATGTAGTAGGGCGCACTCTATGTAATGTTCATGTAAAATCAAAGTAAAAAAGTAAGGATTAGTTTAGACTCGAACCAGTACAGTAGTAGATCTACACGACAAAGGATATCAGTTTCAGTCAATGAATCGACCAGATCTAAGTAGCACGGCTGCAGCAACGCAACACTCGAGAAGCCCAATCCGGATAGCTGTAGAGGACATCTCCAGCACAAGTCTTCCCTCCGAACGAGAAATCTTCGCATAGAGCTCGGGAGTGGTGGTTCCATAAGTATACAGCTAAATTTTACACATTTTAGACGGGGCTTTTGGAGGAAGTAATCAAACTGCTCACCCCTACATTTCCATCTTGCGGAACCCATACCATAATACGGTCGCGAGCCTTCATAAATCTATATCTGTAGGATCGATGATTAGCTTATAAAAGACGAAGCTCAATTTAAGCACCTACTTTGCATCCTCGGACAGTGGAAGCCACTGAGCTACCAACTGTCTGCGAATTATATCACGGACCTCCACAAGAGCACCAGAAGAGTGCGCCCACTGAATGAGGGCAATGCTAGCGCCATCGCCATTCTGGATCAGAGTGGAGTTTTGCGATGGCGTGTTATTGAGGATTTGGAAGTAGGTCTTTGATTGAGGCCCTACTACCGTGCAGTTCTGAACGTCGGGATTGGACGCCGTGAACTCGAATCGATGAATAGAATTAGCAGTTGGCGACGAGTGGAAAGGACTCGGAAGAGCACCAAAGATCGAAGGGATGGGGGCACTTCTATTAGAATTGCCAGTGCCAGCCCATCCCACCTGAGCATAAGGGTTGGTAATATTCATGAAGAGAAATTTGAGCTTTGGAGACCCATTACTGGCTTGACTTCCTTATATAGTTGCTTGAGAGTCATTTGCCAGTGTATAACAGCAACTTTACTGCTTCCCAGTTCCAAGTGTGTCAAGTTGGATCGATATTGCGTTAGGTAGCTGCAACAGTGATACAAAGATATAGCGCCCCAAGAGTAAGTTTTCACGAGACAATGAACTTGAAAAGATATGCGATACCATCGTGATTCGTGACAAAAAGCACCATATTAAATTTCCTGCCACTAGGCGTTTATTTCATCGGGATTGACCTTGTTCATTATGATTTCGTGACCGGACCAGAATGTGACTTTGTCATTCCCCGACAAAGAGCGGTTGAGGTCTTTAGAAGCCGTTTAAGTTTGCGTCAGTCCACGTCACCTTGCCCAGTTGCGCCTCGATGTTCCAGACAGCTACCAGTTGCCATCCCGAGCGTGATTCAGTCTCAATGTTCTGTTCAGTCATAACCTGTAGACGCGGAACTATTCAGAACCAAATCAGTTTCGACTTGGAAGACCAACACAAACTCAAGGAAAAAATGCACCTCAGTGTACCCATTTAGCCGTTTCCTTGGAACCGCTATAAGTAGACGTTGCGCGCGTTGTCATACTCGCTGAAGAAGATAACGACCGTATTATAACTATCCCGTGTTACAAGCGCCTTCAGTGCCAGAAAATAGCCATATCAGGTTTGGGGTATATTATGTATAACCGACGGTGCACAATATAGCAATGATTATGATTCTCGATGCCCGCCTAGCAATCAATATCGGGCGCAAGCTTTGAACTTGTGAACTGAATTGGCACCCAGTCTGTCGGGTACGCTATGTTTCAGAGCAAATGAAGGCTTGCAGAGCCACTGATTGAGACACGGAAGCACGGAAGAAAAGGAGTAGTACAAAAGTAAGATTTGCGCATTTGGGATTTTTGGATGATATCCAGCATTCAGGTGACGCCAACTGGTATTGTAGTAGAACCTAGAGGGAGCTCGTCTGTCACCAAGTTCTGCACATCAGGCCATCCCTGGAGACTCTCGATAAAAGGTATGATAACTTTGCTTCTGATGAGAGATTGATATAATCGTGAGGTGATAGTTTCGGAGCCGCGAACGCTATTGGAGTGCAAGCCGTGCTTCGGGAGTCGTGGTCCTGTAAATCCAAAGGGCCTGCATTACTGTCAGGTATTTCTGAGGAGAAGGAGCGGTCGAAAGGAAAGATGAGTCACGATGAGTTGGTCACGATGACTATCGAGATGGGATGACAATGTTACTGTATAGCTGTGACCAAGTTCATATCGAGCCAATGAGAGCTTTCAGATGGAGAAGGAACTAGAATAGCAGGGTAGAAGTCAACTTGCGTTTCACTGGAGAATATTAGCAGCTGATATTGAATGGCCCGTAAAAATTCATTAACTCGTGCAAAATAGTCTATGCCATATGGGAACCAAACCTAACAGAAACCGCAAAAGGCGCAAGGGCTCATTAGAAATAAGTACACTGGTTTGTGAGTCCCTCGATTTCGAAAAAAAAAGAGCAAGCATATTCCTCGAAATTGGCGATTGACCGTTGACAGGAGAGAAGCTTGGTGTTTGCATATCTCCAGCGAAGATTGAGTAGTCGGCGTTCAGTGAAGAGTAATAAGTATGCACTTCATTCCTTAACAGTGTGAAGTTCAAAGAACAGTGTGAACTTCCAAAAAGCGAGTAGCCAGTGGGCGCTAAATATGCAATTCCGAGGAAGAGACTCTGCAATAACCAGGACTGTCGAGCATCCAAAGGATTTCCGAAGCTCGAGTTAGAAGGAACGGTCGTAGCCATAGATCAAAATACATAGATAAATACATGAGTTTGACGTGGACATAATGGGAACTATCTATACATGCAAAAGGACATAATTATTAGGAAATCATAAAAGATCATCGTAGACTCAACAACCCGACCCTTTCCTCCTTCACACCAACAAGTAAGATCCAGCTGCTTCCCTCACTCTTCTTCTTGGCAACCGTTTCCCGAACCTGTTGGGCATATCCTGCACTGGAAAACTCTCCAACGAGACCCTTCCACGTTTCCTCATCCGTAAGCCATGCAGCATTCCGCGAGAGGGCGTCAAACAATGGCGACGAAATGTCCAAAGCGACCACAGGCATTCCTCCAGGGGTTTGGAAGGTAGTCTTGAGATCCGAGGATACATCGTAAGCTAGAGAGTGGAATTGTGCTAGAGTCAGAGCGAGAAATATCGAAACTGATGATGACCTACCACGGTCCAAAAACATCTGCTTGACCTGCCGACGTTGCTTCTTTGTCTCTTGCGGAAGGCAGAGCTGGACATCCGAGGAGCCCGGTGCTATTGCGCTGGATCGAGTTATTTGAGATGGGCCCAGGGCACCGAGTCGAGAGGAAGCTGGAGTACAAGCTGTCATGGCATCGATACGTTTCTGTTCTCCGATTTCGTGCTGTAACCAGCTAATGAGATCCGCCTTGGACACTATCGAAGACGTTAGATCAAAACCAGAATTTTAACATGTAACATACCTTCATACTCAGTTCCTTTCAGTATACTCTTCACTTTAAACGCAGTCATATCACGACGGCCTGCTCGTGGACGAGGATAGACAGTGAATCTGGTACACAAAGATGAGAATGAAAACATATTGAAAGTTTGGTAAAACGTACAAGATACCCTCTCGAGCGCACATGTCAACTTGATTTTCCTGTTCAACCTCCTGTAGCCCTGCCTCATACATAAGATCTGCACTTATACCATTCTGCCATAGCCAAGCAACAACCTCTAGACGTTCTTGCAGGAATCCGGGCTGGTAGGATATGACATACACGTCGCATCTCCTGGGACTCCAGAAACCAAACGAACGAGCTTCTTTAATGAGCGGTTGGACGGAAGTACTTTGGAAAAGAGCAAGCATAACAGATATTTTCTCGACATCGATCTGCAACCCGAAAGCAAAGCTGCCTTGGCCTTTCGACTTGGGCTGAGTAAACTGGTTAATAAGGTTGTCGTAACTGTAACAAAATATGAGGAAACGGTATTTCGAAGTGAGTCAAGGCCGGGCACTCACCGACCCCCAGCAGCCAAAATATCACCCCGCCTCGATTTCTTTGAGACCTCTACCAACACTCCATTCTTAAAGTGGGTGAAGTAAGAACCAAGCATCAGCGGCCTGAAGAATATCGGTTGTGTAACGCCGGCAGAGACTGCGTGCTGTATCGTAGCCTTGACTTCATCTACTTCACGCCGCAATTGTTCGCACAACGAGGGACTAATCTTCTCAAGCCGAGCCATCATAGCGTCAATATCGTCGTCTGTAAATAATACTTGAGTTTCCGGATCGATAATATAAGCTCATCTTTACTTACCTGCATCTGTGAGTACATCAAGCTCATCAATGAGACTGCGAAAAAGACCTTTCTTGAGGAGATTGGCCTTTTTCTGAGACGACGATGACTTGGTGTGTTGGATAATGTCTAGCACGGCAGTCCGTTGCGCCGACGGGATCCGTTCGAGAATCGCAGAGACAACTGCAATTATAGTGAGGAAAGTAAATAAGCAAACAGTATAAAGCACATACTGTCGGAATGAGAGATATGAAGCTCATAGGTCGGTATTAAGTTTGGGAAGCTTTCTAATATATCATGAGCGACAGCGAGTATTTCAGCTCCGGCAGCGATGGGTCCGTGTGAATGATCTGGTGTAATAATGTCGAACACGCCAGCTTTCCAGACCTTCGGATGACCAGGGATAAGACTACAACTTGCTTTAGATTCACAACTCCAACAAAGTACAATTCAAACTTACCTCGGTCGATAGATACTCGACAAATGGAATCGCTTGATTCTTTGCACTTTCTCTCGGGCAGCGAGTCGGGCGAACGGGACGATAAGATTGTTAGGAAGAGCAACAACTTCACCATGTCGGTCAACAAATGAAGCCTGAGTCTTGTCTTCGCCGCTAGTCTGTGGCGTTAAAAGCGGAGGTTCCATATCGACAGCTCCGTGCATTCGAAATATGCTCCCCAAGCGATCTTGAACGACACCATTCAGAGAAGCGTAGTCAGGTAGCTCGGCCTCTTGATCATACAAGAAGCCCCGAACTGGTTTAGGAGGGTTGTCGAAAAGAGCTGAAAGCACAGTCTGAAGGTGTGGAGAATCAGGCTTGGCTAAAATATAAGTTAGCGCTGTAGAAAAAGATATCGAGACGCCTCTTACCCATAAGGCGAAGAGCACCCTTGAAATATTCATCTTCCATGCGTGGTGGCATTAGAGGACTCTGCGAAAGTTCGATAGCGCTGGGACGCCGGTCTGGTTCATGCTGGAGCAACCAATTGATGACTGTCAAGAAAGACAAAAAGGAGTCAGTACAGATGAATCCTCGTAACTCATATAGCTTACTTTCACGCTGCCGAGCGCGTAAAGGATCCCAGCTAGCTGGAAATTGAACATCTGGCTTGCGAAGGCGCTCAAGAACCGAGATACGTTCAGAGCCAGTAGAAAAAGAATAGTTCATTTCAAAGAACACAATCTGTTGAACAAAAATGAGTGGTGAGCAAGAGTTCAATGAAAGGTGACGCACGCCGAGACTGTAGATATCAGCCTTGGAATGATTAGTCGGTCCACGTCTTCTCGATTGTACCTCAGGCGCAATGTACAGTCTAGTTCCAACCTCTGTAGAGATGTTTAGAAAGGTGAATAAGGAAACAGGATAGTAAGAGCAAACCTAAGGTCATGTCCGCTTGAGGAGCTATCACATGAGGAGACACATCGGATGGGTCGACGGCAGCAAGACTGGAGGTAGCTAGCCCGAAATCTCCCACTAAAAATCAAGTCAGCAACAACAAAAAAGCAAAAGGTAACACTGATCACCTTTGCAGTCACCATTGCCATCTGTAAAGAAACGCGTTGAGCTCGTTGATGAATCCATTGAGATACAGTACAATAACGCACCAATGAAGATATTTGTCAACTTGATATCCCGATGCAGCTAAAACGCAATTGGTCAGTTTAAACATCAACCACAGGATAACACACGTACAATTCCCAAGCTCGACATATGCGCGAGAGCATCAACGATCTGCTGGAACAGTCTCCAAGCTTCTTCGACCGAGAGACCTTCATCAACCCTCTAAGAAAATGGTTGGCTTGGAAAATAATTATCAGCAGACCACAAGTACCTCTTTAAGAGTCTGTCGTTCAACAAACTTCCTATTATGTTGTCGTCAGCATCGGATGACCTAGGAAGTTCAGACAAAATAATCACCATTTGAATATACAGCGTACGTTGCAGGAACGGAGGTGGCGGGGCTTCACGGACAGGTTTAGGTTGAAAAAGGTTATCTAGCGCCAGCGGGTCACCATCACTATCCGTATCTTCTTCTCCAGCTTCCGATGAACGGGCACTGAAATGAATACTCGGAAAGGAACCCCTCGAGGCTCCCGGGTCATCCAAGTCATCCAAACTAAAGATAAATCCTTCATCGGCACTGGTGGTGCGTAGGACGGAGGAAGATGGTACGGAGGTCATGCCATCTTCTGTGTCGGATTCCACCTCCGAAGACTCAGCGTCCGATTCATCAGATGCTGCAGTCGAGGAGGGCTCTGCAGTTTCTACCCACGTCGTATAGTATCTGACGATGAAGCGATGTGATAAGCGGCTCAGCGCGTTGACTTCTCGGAAGATCTTGTCACTTTGGGTTGTTCGAAGGCGAACCTTCTTGACTAAATAGCACAAAGGGTGAGCAATACCCCGACGGAAAATCAAGATCGACTTCATACCAGCGTAGATACGTGAATCAATCCTATTGCGTGCTTTGACCACAGAGCCAAAAGCACCTTTCCCCTGGAATCATAGTCATTACCATGGTGAATAATTGTGATAAATTCCAACAAACCAGTAGCTCCAGTTCTTCCCAATCTTCCTTCCATCGACTTGAATGTCTCAAGCCCATCGGTTTGAAGTAATCGATTTCCGGAGAGCTGCCATATCCAGGTGCCAATGGTGTTTTCGGATCTAAACAGTATTAGTGAAACGGGAGTTCTTCGAACAAACAATGTATTTACCAACGGAAGCAGAGAACGGGACTATAGGACTGCGAGGGTTGTCGCTAATTGGATTTGCATTTTCTGCTAGATCGGCAAGCAAAGTCAAGCAAGAGACATGATTTTTCTTTGGAGGAAAAAGCATGTTCAAGGCATGGGCTTGTAGGATTGGTGAGATCAAAGCTACGAAAGGGTTAGTGGAGATATCGCACTCATAAATAGATGTCATTTACAATGCTTTAAAGCCGTATGAGCGTCAGAGAAACGCCGGGTGACATCAAGTCCCAGTAACATTTGCAGGAAAACGAGTCCAACCGAATGGATGTCGCGATGACGAGTGTAGAGCAAGGACGATTCGTTCTTGACATCTTTGGACAACCTGAAAGAGGATAACCAGGTGAGGTTGACATGGAACAATGCGATGACACGAAAACGTACCAGGCATCGGGAATCTGAGGATCTTCACAAGTAATATTTAGTGTCAACCGGAACTCATTCGATTTATGAAGATCGATTAGGCGGGTGTAGTAACCGACTTTGGAAAGCCGTATGAGCTTCGAGCTAGCTTGAGAATTTCGGGAAGCCAATCCAATAGTGTGGGCAGTAATACCTTGTTGACCTCAGTCAGCAAAATACAAGGAGAATAATCATATAGTAGCGTACCTCGGTGGACTAGATCTTTCGCGTGGATAGCATTAAGGCCAGCGAGAATTTGTCCCAAGTAGTCCTACAAAACATTAGTAAGGGTACAAGTTTAAGTAAGGCTGACTTACAGAAGCTCGCTCCTCTCGTAATGAGTCACAGTCTTGCAAAACGTCTTGTAGGGTTAACGCAGGTGGCCGTTCGTAAAGAATAAACAATCGAGACGGGGCACTGGAATTCGGGAGATGAAGCTTCACGGCCAATGTGCGGACAACGTTCGCGTGACGAATTGCAGTCAGACGTCGAATTTCAGCCTCTAGTTGTTTGAGTTTCTTACGTCCTAGGAATGGAGTTAGAAGCAAGAAATTTGAAGTGCCCGAAACATCATACCTTGACTGGTTGAGTAATAATGGGTGTCGAATGTGACGATATGGAGTTCTAACGGTAACGTAGCATTCACATCATCGCAAAGAGGGTCAGCTGTGTAAGTTACCCCCAAACATTCTGTACGCTTGCGTCAGTATGGCGATAACGATTGACCAAGGGACAGTATACCATTGCGTGGATGAAAGTATTTTACAGTGTCGAAATGAATGCCTTGAAATTCAATTTCTTCGGCGAAGGATTCGGTCGGATATTCACTTGACACGGGAACTTCGGTCGCCTCCGAGTTGGCCCTTTTACGAGCCTTGTGTTCTCGTTCTCGAGCCAGTTGTTGTTTCGCAGCATCAAGCATGAGCTGCTCTTCTAGTTCCTGAGCGCGTTTTGTTGCCTTTTCGAGCTCTTCCATTGCCAAGGCCTCTGCTTTCTGTTTGCGAGCCTGGGAGATGCTTCAGCCAAGGAAGGCAAGTTAGAACCAAACAACGCACCTTCTCTTCATCCTCGGCACGCTGGTTCATCTGCAAGGCTAACGAACCCGGAGCTTCTATGGTCGGAATCACATTGTCCATCATCCAGTCTTGGCAAAAGCTGACAATCTTGCAGCAAGCATTAGATCCGATTCAGAACAGACAACGGACGACGTACCTCCATAACCATCTCTGAGCCCCGGCGCATCTGCGCCTCTGTATGAATCGCATGAGAAAGCTTTGTTACTTGGTCGTTGGATAGTCCATTGAATAGGTCTTTGAATCGTGAAAGTGGGATTCGCCTTTGCGGGATAAGTCTTGGGAAATCTGCAAAGAAGGTCAGCCAGAGCATAAGGAAAGCTGGAAGATACATACATTACATGCAAATTAAAACATATCTTCTTTGCAAAATCCGGATTAAGATGCGGAACTCTGATAATAAATTCTGGGAGACGTGCAGCGCCCTTTAAACATCAAGCTCAACTATGTTTTATCCTGAATGTAGGATATAGTTACCTTCCAGGCCTTCGGAGGAGTTTCTATAAAATCTTCGGCGTAGATGGATTTCAATGCAGTAAGTTCGTTCTGCTGTAGTTCCTCGGTAGATTCCATAGGTGATGTCGAAAACGTATTGAGAAGGGGAGGTCCTTGCGGGCCTCAGCAACTCAATTCTCCATGGTCATACCACTACGAGTGGGAATAATGAAAAGTTTGAGATGGAAGTTGGGGAAAGAGAGCGAACAGCTGCCTACAGCCGCGCTAATAAAGAGTCATCAACGCCACGCGCCTGAATTTTGATGCCTCGCAGATCTTATCCCCAATTGGGAAAGAAAAATCGCGCTTTGTGCATGCCTTGGGAAGAACAACTCAAAGAGTCTGGTCAGTCTTACAAGGGACAGTAACCATTCGACTCAGCCGAAGTTCTGATTTCGAAAACTCCAGAACAAAACGAGGCTGAGGTATGAATTCCGTTGCGGTTATAAGGAAAAACGTGTTGATTAAATCATGATTATAGCAGGGGTGTACACTAGTGTGAAGCTGGAAATAGGAGATGCGAACAATAGTTCACTCAACGTGAAAGTACAATAACACGAGGTGAGCCACAATATCATTAGTCGGCTCTCAACTCGACAACCAGAGGCAGGCCTTTTTCTTCGACAAAGCCACCTTCGTCCAGTCGACGCACCGACGGAGAGATAATTTGTGAAAGGTTCCAGATCACTTCATCCTTCGTCGGTGAAAATTTGAAACGACGTAGAAGCGTTGCAAGGATGATTTCTGACACAATGTCAGGGTAGAATCAAAAGAGACAGAAAATGCACTCACTCATTTCAATTTGAGCGAACTTATACCCGCTGGAAGATTCTCAGTTCGAAATATTCTTGAATAATGGAGCCACAACACTTACATGCATGATCTTGCTCCTCCAAGGAACGACAACCTATAGAAAGCTCAGTGGATGGAAAGATCGATTGACGAGAAGGTACTTACATGCCCGCGTAAATACCTGGCAATCGTATCGAGGCAGGGTTCTTGTTAGATATCCACCGCTGGGGCATCCACACCTTTATATCGTCAGTAAATGATCGCTATGCCCAGATCATATCCAGGTTCACCTTTGCATCTACACCCCAAACCGATTCGAGGCGATTCGCTCCTGCAATGCCGACAAAAAGCGTCGTACCAGCTGGTACAGTGACAGACGCGTCTGCTACATCCGAATTCATGGTCGAATACATTAAAGACCTTTCCTTCGTGACTCTATAGTAGACCAGTTAAATCTCCAGGACAGATGAAGACCTTGCCTACTTACGTTCGCCGAACAAAAGGTACCGGTGGATATCTGGATACATTTTTTTAGTTATAAGTACAAAGATATTCTGCAAAAAGAAAACCTACAAGCGAAGAGTTTCCTTGATAATTGCGTCTAGCCAAGGTAGCTCACTGATCGCCTCATACTCAAGTCGGTCTGCATCTGCGAATGCAGTTGTAATTTCTTCGTGAACCTGCGGATATTCCGTTCAGCCATGAATTTTCACAAAATCACAAAACCCTCCTACTCACTTTCTCTTGTATATCAGGATGGGCCGATAGCAAGTACAAAATTCTCGACAAAGCCGATGACGTTGTGTCCTGTGCCCCAAAGATAAGCACACTATGTACATTAGAGGAAAGTGAATATAAACGTCAATTTCTAATCCCCCAAAGAAAATGCACGCACGTCATTTGACCCGTGCAGCTCAGATTCTGAGAGCTTCTCTCCTGCTGCAGCTTTCTCGTTCGCACGAACTGTATGTTCGTTTGCATAGTAAGCAAGACTCGGAGAAATCGTCAGTAAAAACAGCACCATACGTACGAAGAACGCTTATGATATCTTTCTCTTCAACATCTTCTTGAAGTACATCCGATTCACTCAATACCTTTTGCTTTTCTCGCAAAATGCTTCGAGCCGTTCGGTCCATAATGTCCGACATGTCCTGAAAGTCACAGATGCAATCAGACGATGGAATCTCAGATGATCACTGAACTATAGCTAAAAGAACTGGGAAAACCCACTTTGACCCTTTGAACCGCCCTATTGGGTGTCCATTCGACGAGCTTTCTTCTGAATCCAGCAGTTCCCAAACGCGACAAGAACGGAGCAAACTGCCGGATTACCGATAGCGAGAATAAAGTTGGACTGCGTAGTATCAGATATGTTGACCAATCTCATGAAATAAAGTTCCATACATCAGTTCCTTGATCGCAGAAGTGTATGGATTGTTGTGCGGAGAGTCCAATGGATCCTGATCAGCGGCGTACCCAGTCAGTCAAGCGACAACAACGGGAAAACAGCGATCGTAAGCCGATTCATCCGCCAAAAAACTTGAAGCAAGGAAGATACTAGTGTGCGAGGCGAAAGGAACTTACAAAAGAATACCCCAGCACCGTCTGTCCAATGGTCTCCAGTGCTACACGGGATACCCACTCTGACATGTCTAAAACACCGCCAGTTGTGCTTCCCGTCGCCGAGGACGAGGCCTTCGATTCCCGTGTGAGTACGTCTGCGAGCTAAGGGGCCGTTAGTTGACCTTTCGGGATGGTTTGCGCAGCATTGAAAGAAATAGTAGCCACCTTTTCCGCGATATCATAGACAACGGGTGTCAATCGTTTTAATTGAGGAATGGAGAAAACGGGAGTAACCATTTTACGCTGCTTTTTGTGTACATCGCCTTCGTGCGTGATGAGTCCTTTGGAAGTGGCTTGAGTCGTCGATGATATACACTTACCTGTAGTAGCTACGAGACCTGGTTCTCGGCCGTTAGACGGGCAGGAAATTTGGCGAAAAGCAAAGAAAATCAACTTGCCTGGTCCAAAAATAATTTTGTTCGTGCTGAGTGAGGAAACACGATATGAGCTAAATTTCATTTAGATTAACAGTCGATCGGACATACTCTATAAACACGGCAGTTTCCTCGAATGAGTCCTGATCTTTGAGGATAATGCTTTGTAACGCGTGGGGGTCGGATATGTACAGTTGTTCATCCTGAAGTCATGTTAGTTTTGTGTGACTGAGGCGCGAGGTAGACGGAGAAAAAAATTCAAGAAACGAAACACTGACTCCGAAGAATCCATACACTTTGACCATACCACCAAAACGGTCGATAAGCTGCTGATGAAAGGGTAGTCCCTTTGCGTTGAACAATTGTCCCAGATTTCCTTTCCAATTAATGTGATTGAGTGACTTTAAGTTTGGATAATAACTTTTAAGAGAACGCGTACCTTTGAACCAAGATTCAGAAGGAGGTCCAGGAATGTGGCGAAAATGCGGAAATAAATAGGGACTTGAAAGCCATTTGAAGAGACGAAAAACGAGATAATATACGACGACGTCTACGACCAGATGAGCGTTGAGGGTAGGAATAATAGCACTCGACATGTCTATGTGAAAAGAGAAGACGATGAGACAAGAAATAACTTGAATTCTCAAGAGATCGAGTCGTATATAACCTGCAGCGCCCTCCGTTCCGAGTGCCGCAACAATATCAATCACCGATTCACCGGGAACATACGAATAACAATGGCACACCGCACTAGGATATTTTGCGATGTAAGGTTGATATCCGAATGCTGGGGACCTTGGCTGAACCTCTCAATAGAGTGATACCGGCGGGCCCTGAAATCCATCGAGGAACTCGACTTCGTTGAGATGATAAAGTTAATTCGATCGCGTGACACGACATATGACATACCATATTAAATACTTGGAGCATAGATTCTGTCTTCGAGCACGAACGTCGAAAAGGTGAGTGTCCTGAGAAACAGGTACCTACATGGGATACCCGAAACAGTCATCTCGCATATAGATCCCGATATATCAGTCGCATATACATCACCGCATTGGGCCTCGAGGTCCAGTTATAGCACAGCTACAGCAAAGAACGCAAAGTTGACGCAGAACTCCATTGGGAGAAGGACTCTGAAGGAGCGGGCGCTGATGGGCGCCTAATCAAGCGCTTCCCACGAAAATTTGGCATTACAGTAAGTTTCAACTTCATCTTATTCTCTTCGATATGGCACCTTTCCAGGACGACAGCGACTCAGACGAAGCACCAGAAGCTTTCTCTCTATCCCAAACCAAAGGTGCTGCGCAAAAACGAAATGCCGCCCTCCGCGAGCTCGAAGCTGCCGAAAAGCAGAAAAAGAGAATAAAGAACCAGGAGAGGGACAGAAAATTGAAGGAGCAGGCTCAGGCTTCGAAGAAGCGGAAGATAGAGGCTGAAGAGGAAGAGTCAGACGATGATGAAAATGAGGGCGGCAGTAGAGAACGATGTCGAAGCGCGAATGCTACGGGCTATGCAGCAGGCGGAGGAGGAAGATAGTGACGCAGAGGAGAATGACAGCGGAATGGAGGAAGATGAAGCAGAGATTGACAGTGAAGAAGAAGGGGAAAATGAAAGTGAAGAAGCGGAAGATATGTAGATATGGATGAGGAAGAAAGCTCTGATGATGATATGGAAACGGAGGAACTTAAATCGAAATCAAATCACCTCCCAGACCATCTCTTCACTTCTGCCTTCTCCTCAAAACCAAAGAGAAAGCCGACATCGCCCTCAATACCAAAAAATTCTCAGAAACAGAAGAAAGCACGGCGAAAGCGGTCAGGAAATGCTCCGAAGGATCTGATCGTTGGGTAAGTCTAAATATTATGTTTTAAGCTGCTTTCTAAGGTCCTGGATACAGCTCTCGAGCGGTAAGACTTTACCTCAGATTGACAAGGCTCCAAGAGCATCCGCGGCAATGTTACCTTCTGCGAAGGTGCAGAAATTCTTGGACCGCAATCTTTCTGTGAAAGGAGACAAGTCAAGGACAAGGGGATGGGAGCGGAGAGCAGGTTTGTATTTTTCTCCCTGTACTTCTCTTTGCTGTCTCTGACCTCCGCTTTCCAGCTAATATTGGTAGCATGCGACGGCAAGGGCCTGCGGCGCATTTCGTTAGAGCTTCATAAGTACTCCCGTTCTGGTATCTCTCGCGGAACAGTCCCAGCTGCAGTACTTGCAATGATATCGAAAAATGCACCAATGATCATCAACTTTGTTCAACTCCAGGAATTTCTTTTTCCCGTCCGAACTCTTACTTCAGCCGTCCAATTCTTTGTAGCCACCTGCATTCATTAATATCTGCAGGTCCTAGGAAGATGATTGAGTCAGTTTTCTCGTTGACCTAGGCCAACTTTGGTGGCGCCTGTACTTTGGTCCTCCATGGGCCTAGATCTTGTCTCATAGATGCCAGCACCTCGGTTGTGAGCTATTAACGGAACGTTTCCAACCCTCGGAACCTCCGCGCCTATGGATCTTTGTATGTGCACAGATGTGATGTTCTTGGTCAGGCGCGGAATCGAGTCCTGGCTACCCAAAACGTGTGGTTAATCTTAGATGACCGTGACCTTGACCGAACCCTACCCTTTGAAGGATGTCTTTCTGTCTATCTGCGAACCGAGAGCGATGTTAATCGGTTCAGGGTGTACTCTGAAGAGAGTTCATCTTTGTACAGAACATCGAGGTCTTCCAGAAGATGTCGTGGATTGGTTTTTCGAGACCTTCCGTTGATAAAGAATCCAGCAATTCTTCATTGATTTTGTTCGCTACTAAGACGAAGAACACGCTGACGAAAACACAACTGACTGTTGCTCCCTTGGAGAACAATTTTCTTCACTCTCGGATTCAGGCTCGAGTTAACATCATAGTTGACATTTGGATAGACGTGTATAACCTCCCCGATTGTACCATCGAAAAGCTGTTTTTAATTTCTTTTCCAGAAATGAAAGGCTTCAACCGGAGGAATCTATCCAATGCGCACCCAAATGGACCACCACGGACCAACATCTAGGATGTTTTCCTCCGGGTCGAACATCTTGACTGGCGATCACTTGGCGATTACAGTCACATACCTATAGTATTGGTTGTATTCTCTCGCATTTTCTCGAATGACATTCTAGCACTTTATCTCTGGCTGTGCTTAGCGTCCCTTTCCGACTTGTAGTGTATGTCAGAGCGCTCCGAGTGCGCGCGCGACAAGTTCGTTGTTAGCCTTTCTGCCAGTTGCTCTGACCGCACGATCTACATAGAAAAACTCACTGCGATACCTAAAAATATCGAAATAACGACCACTGAATCGTCCCGAACACACATGTACATTGTACAATCACCAACGTTGAAACAGTCATTACGCTGCTAAGGAATAAGCATATGACCGGTGGGCGCCCTAGTATCGCGTACTACAGTACATAGCGCGGTATCCGACGTTTTACTGGAAACTTATTCTGGCGTTTCTTATTGGGGAAACCTGGTATCGCATTGCATTAATTCGCAGTTAAGCGTCTGACGATTTACCCTTAACCCTTTACCAGAAACCCTAAACCTTCAATGCGAGAATGGCTGGTCTGACTTGGGTCTGACACAACTAGACGCGTTCTCTACTGTTCTGCGATGCTGGCTGACACTTCAAAGGTATAAAGGAAAGGAACAGAAAGCCAAAAAATTTTCAACAGTCTTCTGCGGTTCGAGATGAATATTACCAATCCTTACGCTCAGGCCGGTTGGTCTAGCTCTGGCAACTCCAACGGAAGTGCTCCCCCTCCTTCAATCTTTGGTGCCCTACCCTGGTTCTCGGAGGATTCAGATCCTTCAAGTTCTAGTATACATCAGTTTCACTTCACCTGTTCAATCCCGACATTCTCAACTCGACGTTAATGGGGCCTCAATCGAGACCGTACTTTCGAGTTATCAATAACGCACCGTCCCGAGACTTTACACTTATCCAGAATCGCGATGGGGGAAGCGTTGCTATCATCGAATGGAGAGAGTCTGGTGCAGTTGTGGAAGTCCGCGATATTATTCGCAAACAGCTAGTTTCTACATGGCTTCCACTATCTGGAGATCAAAAGTAAGTGAATCATATGAGCGACAGACTCGAGAAGTATAATAACTTTTGACTCGACAGGTATAGGTTTATGAATGCTCGCGACCGTACCATGGTATGGGTTCCAAAAAATGAACTTGTAGAGGTGAGCTTTCAGCAGTTCTTCAGAAAGGCGCCATTGAAGTTCTAACCTATCTATGAACACAAGCTATATACCTACGGAACAACAACGCCGGAGCTCTATGCGAGAATTGGTAGCCAGAGGGAAGGAAAGATCACATTAGAAATCTCCTCTACAGCTATGCAGATAGGACTTCTCGAATGTTGCGTCGTC
Organism: Gymnopus androsaceus JB14; assembly: GCA_009733575.1. Taxonomy (NCBI): domain Eukaryota; kingdom Fungi; phylum Basidiomycota; class Agaricomycetes; order Agaricales; family Omphalotaceae; genus Gymnopus; species Gymnopus androsaceus. Next base: position 69,685 of record ML769552.1, on the reverse strand, counting down.
GCAGCCATCTTGCTTAGATCTGGACGAATTATTGACTGATTGTTATTTTTATCGTTCTTCTATTTCTGAATTGATTTTTTTTCGCTGTTGAGTACTTGAGTTTTAAAGAGGAAAATAAAATTTGTGAACACTAAAATAAGTAATCACGCAGTACAGTAATCACGCTGATCGAGAAAGACATTGCTCCGGCCCGGGAACCGAATCCTATGCCGAAAATAATCGATGCGAAATCGATGCGTTCAGATTCTGCAGATTCTGATAACCTTTCTCAGCTGCATTCATTCTCTATGACTCGGACACAATTCAAACGGTATATAAACCATGAGTTTGCATGAGAATTCCCCCGAACATGGCTCTGTGGAAAACTGTTGGGAATGGGACATTAGAAGGTATTTCTCGAGTTGCAGATTTAGATGTGAGTTTACTCTACTCCTGCGATTGTGATTTTATAAACTAATAAACTAATGACTCGGACTTCAATCGTAGGCCTCAAAACTTACAATTACACTGTCCAAAACGCTCAAACCCATTCCACATCATGAGACGATGATGTTTGGAAATGTGAGTGAGCGGCAAAGGATCTCACTCTCTACTCAACGTCTTCCGAATGCAGATAATGTCGGACCACATGTTGGTCGCAGAATTTGACCCGGAAATCGGCTGGTCGAGCCCGGAAATCAAACCTCGCGGTCCTTTGAGCATAGACCCAGCCAGCAGCTGTGTTCAGTATGGTACGACTGTCTTTGAAGGAATGAAGGTCCGAGTTTTCTCTGCAGAACTTCAGTGGGAGCTAATATTATTTCCCTCAACATTAGGCTTACATTGGGCCCGACGGCGAGCCGCGATTGTTCAGGCCCGACATGAACATGGCACGATTAGCTAGGTCAGCTGAACGTATGGCACTTCCTGTGGGTATCTTGTACGTGGAACTCGGGACGAAGGCTCATATTTCATATATCCAGCCCTTCAACACAGACCAGGTGCTGGCTTTAATCAAGCAGCTTATCATAGTCGACCGAAGGTGGATTCCTCTGTTCAGTGGTTACAGCTTGTACGTGCGCCCAACAATTACGGGTACCCAGATAGGCAAGTGTGAAACTATATCTATCGTTATCCAATTAACCGAGTTCCTTTTCTCTAAAAAAATTGCATAGGCTTCAGCGTAGGTGCATCTGACCATGCCACTCTTTGCATCATGCTCTCACCAGGAGGACCCTACTTTCGCTCCAACGCCAAACCTACTTCCGTGTTAGCCGTATCAGAAACAGTTCGTGCGTGGCCAGGTGGGACCGGCGGGCATAAAGTCGCGTTGAATTACTCTGCTGGGTTTCTACCCCTTCGAGCTGCGCAAAAACAGGGATACGACCAGGTCTTGTGGTTGTTGGGTGACGATATGAAGGTCACCGAAGCTGGCGCAATGAATGTATTTGTTGTTGTTGCACGCGATGATGGAGGTAAGTTATAACGGTTCAAGTAGTTTGCTCATGCTTAATTTTCTTTATTGGCAGATATCGACCTTCTCACTCCTCCGCTGGACGGAACGATTCTTCCCGGCGTCACCCGCGACTCCGTTTTAGCCCTAGCAAAAGCTCATACAGCTGGTGAGACGACCCTTCCGGGGTTAGAGATACAGAATTCACAACGAGTCCGCCTACATGCTCAAGAAAGGTCGTTCACCATGGCCGAAATGGTTCAGTGGTCTACAGAGGGCAAAATCTTAGAGGCTTTCGGTGCTGGGACTGCCGTTGTCATTGCCTCGATTGGAAAGATTGGATGGAAAGGTGAAGATTTGGATCTTCCTGTACATGAGGGTGGGCTGGGTCCCATCGCAAAGGCGCTCAGGACAAGGATCTTGGATATCCAGGAGGGACGGGAAATCTGGAAGAATTGGAGTATTCTCGTAACCGATTTGTAATTGGTATCCCTTTTGAGGAGGTTGGCTTTGGGTATCCTTGTATTCACCGTACATCTCACCTTAAAAATGGAGTTACCGGCTTCTATGGGATGAGTTTTAGTATAATCATCTCCGCCACACGCTCATATTGAAAACATTGCATTCACTGTTACGTAGAGCCCGATGAAAACACAAAAAAGTAACAAAAGCACCTCGTTCTGGTGTGAGCAGGACGTCAAAATGATACAAATACAAAGACTATTTAGATAGCACGGCGGAGAGCACGGACCATGCGAGAAACAAGGATGCATCGATACAGATTCTCTCCATTGTTTGATTTAGGTATAAAAAGGCTACATGCAAAGTCTACGAACAGCAATTGAACGAGATCTACCAGCCTCCTCTACGCAGTAGTACGACTTTGACCCAGCATATCTCTCTTGAAGCTGCAGCGCACCTTCATTAATCCCAATCCTCGAGGCTACATATATCTGTACATTTGCAGTACTCTCCTGCCACATACTCGATGAGCGGCCCACCTGATCATGGACATGGACCACCACCTCCCGCTCCGACTCAGCCTAATTTTCCTATCAATACAAAGCCATAGAGCTTTTACCTTTGTAGGTCGTTCATTTTCACTGGCCTCACAAAATGTTCTGGATTAATGACGTCGTCAATCTCTCTTCAGTAATTTGCTCTCGGTGAAGAGAACTTGGCTATGAAGGCTTTTGATCCTGAGAGAACTTGGTCTTCTGGAGAAGAAAAGATATTGTAGGACGCTGGTGCGCTAGTGTAGACCATATAGAACTTGTAGTAATCGGAAATATTGCCAGTTCCACGACACAAATACCCTCAGGTCTCCTGTCTATGCTCCGGGACCGGTTCTCCTTTTGAAGTCCACGGGTAGACAAAAAACAAGGCCCCGCTTTGGGAAAATATGATATAAGCAGGCAAAGCAGACTTCTGTAACTGTTGCGCCAGCTGAAGCGTCGCTTCCGCTTCTTCGGGTGAACTAAAGACTCCTTTCGGATTTGCAGAGTTCCTGTCAGAATATTTTCGATTTTGGAAGGATAGCAATGGAAATCAAGCTATAGAGCCGCATCGGACAATTCAGGGTTACCAAGTGAGAGACGAAATTCGTTTACTGTAAGTTTTGACGTCAATGTGAAATAAGCGACTTGAAGATGAGATGAGTGGTAGCACCTATGTAGACCGCAGGGAAAATAGCCAGATTCAGTATCCTAAGAAGCATAAAAAGAAGGGAGCATAAGCACTTCGACGGTTTTCTTATGCCCAGACCTAGATGATCATTGCATCACTTGACATTCTCGCAGAAAAAGAAATCGCCGCAGCCAGCACATTTCTCGGCACTTTAAACAAGAGCGAATTGAAAAGAAAAAAACTAGCGCTTCAGCAAAGTGTTTCATTAGGTATTCCGGATCCAGCGACGCATTTAGGACAGCCCATATACTTCGGAGAACGGCTGGATCATCGTAGTCCAAGAAACCATTGGTCCTTGTCAAGCACAATGATCTCCTCTACCACACGTAGGATTGGCTCGAGTTCGATCATTAAACATCGGAACGCAATGGATCTTTGAGGGCTTCGTGTACAGTGGACTGAGAAATAGAATAAGACGTCAAGGTCTTGTCAAGAACAACAAAAAAAGCGCGCGCTTATCATCGTTCTCTTCCTCCATCTCGTATCGCTAAAGACTTCTATGAGGGCCTAAGAAAAGTGCAATCCACAAGCAATCCATGCCATGGCCGGCCGCCTACTATGCGCTAACTTTCTGCTGCTCATCCCTGAAACAATGATATGAATCTCGCTCGTGCACGACAGGTTGAAGGCCTTGGCTTGACCTGATTTTGAATTGACGTACTAGATTTTCTCCGAGTCCGAGTCAGGTCTCCTCAAGTCCTCCTTTCTTTCCATGGAGGTTGCCCCTCTAAGGCGTATGCCATCTTCACGGCAAAACCAGGGCTACTACTCTGTGAAAAATGGCGCCGATGATGACCCTGTCGACTTTGAGACCATCTCTCAAGCTCCTTAGCGTATCCACCTCTTCATACCTCCACTTCACGCCCCCACTTTGGGACTGCGGGTAGCCGTAAAGGCTATCTCACAATCATATCCGTCTTTCTCATTGCACTGTTGACTGCCGCGATGAATCATGTAGTATTTTCCCGCATCGACGGAGAATTAACTGGCAGCCATACCAGTCAGTTTTGGATATCAACACTCAAAAATGTCTTCCCCAGTGCGGTTGTACTGGAACTTCTTGTAGTTTTGAAATGCTGTCTCTCGCAAGTGGTGCGTTACATGACATCTTGCTCTCATTTGAACCCGCTAACGTATGCTTTTAGGCTTTATATCGCATTCGCCTTGGCTCATATCCGATATCGCTTGTAAGTCTTATGACTTCCGAACCGAGCTTTCGCGGCACACTTTCAATGCTTTTCAAATCTTCTATGCGAGCATCGATTTTGTGGTTTGTCCTGTTGGCTGCTATTACTCAAGCGGTCACCCTCACCTCCATCTTCATCCCTGGAACGCTCACAGTTAACCAGAGCCCAACGGTCACAACCTCTCTCTACATTCCTACCATTGATTTCAATACCGTTGATCCAACGACTTCATCTCTAATCACTGTCGAAGACTGATGACCCACCGACTTTGTCATTTCTGGCGCCGTCACAACGGTGGCAACAATTGATTTTGCGGGCTGCTTCAGGGAGCGTGCCGCCAATATGGGAGGCTCCATCCGGGTGTGGTATCTCTTGTAACTATACGTTCACCTATTCCGCCCCTGCACTAAACTGCTACGGCGCTGTCTAAGGAGGATATATGGCCCAGCGGTGGAACAAACACCACCGATAGTCTTCTGGCTTTCCCTCTAAATTCCACAGACTTACCTCTGAACGAGTACTTCTTTTACAACTCCTCGTACGCGTTCACGACACCTGATGAAAACAACCCAAATGTCAGCTTGTCCACTCTCGATGTGATCTACATGGAAGGATTCAATACGACACCGGCCGAAGCATTAAGCTTGTTCAGCCAATATCCAGATCCTACGCAATACAATCCTCTCGGGACGCATTGTGAATACCAGAATGCAACGTATGAAGCGACTACCATCTTCTCGAATAACACACAGTCTTCCAGCACGCGCGTTATGCAGATGACTGGGTCTCTTCCCATTGGCCATGACGCAGATGGTCCGCATGCTGGGACCAATACGACAAACATGACTTTGGCATTTCGCAGTATCGCTCAGGCTTTTAGCGAGCTTCTTAGCGGAAATGCTTTTTTTCAAGCAAACGTCAGCGGCTTGGTTACAGATAGTACCCAGGCGCTCAACACACCACTTTTCAGTCTGACTTCAGCTATCCAAAATACTACAGAACCAGGGGAATCTGTGACAATGAATAGTGTATTCTTTTTCGGTCTATCTCCAAGCCTAGCCGGAAATCTTTCTCCGGGAGTCCAGAGTCTGCTGGGAAACGTCACTCTTGCTTTCGTGAGCCAACAAATGGGCAGTACGCTTGCAAATGTGACTATGACTCCCAACAGCACTCAGTATCAGTATCGTGCGCGAAAGCTGGGTCTGATATATGGGATCGTCTTTGGCGTATCACTTGTGCTAGTTCTCTACGGATTAATGTGTCTTTGGAAGAATGGATCCACTGCAGTTTTTGACCTGGAGCATATTGTGGAGATGACTTCGGCAAGTAAGGGTCTTCACGAGTCTGCAGTTCATCCGCGTTTTGGCTCTACACCTGTGAAGGGTGTAATGTTTTCGGATCGTGTATTTACGAGTGCTGTAAAGCTGGATGTCAATCGGTAGAAGAAGAAATTGGGATTGTTGGTTTCGCGTTCGCTCCTGCGTCGCACAAACTTGCCTTTTATGGTGGATACCGTGTACTGTACCGTTTTGACCAAAAGTTCACGGTGACGCGTGACCAGGCTCTGCTCAGAATATTCAGTGTTTACTGGGTGTTCACCCTCACACTGAACCACTACAAAACACTCTATTTTGGAGCCATTTGTGGCTTGTTTGTCATATTTTTGAGTAGATAATTGTAGATTTTCAGCTATTTTGGTTCTTTTTACTCAGAAAGCACAGTTTCAGTCTCGCTTGCCATCCGACTATGGCCTCATCCCAATTAGGACTTTTGGCTGTGAGATAAGGCTGTGGTTGGATGGCAAGCAAGACTAGCACAATTTGCTCTAAACTATTATAGGATGTATCAGCAAACTGTATTTCGCTGGAGACCATTCATTTGGACATCTCTGAGCAAGTACCTATTCCAGAGACTCTGGAGATCTCTGAGAAAATTGACAGTTTTTTGACAGCTGTCAAGCTCCAGAGATTTCTGAGACTCAGCGAAATACAGTTTTGCTGATGCAGATGAGACTGTTTGTTGATTACAATTCCTGTCCAGAATGCTATAGGCATAACATGAGCTTCTTGGTGTATGTGGCAGGCATTCAATGTATCATGTCTCCCATTTGCAAGTTTCCATAGGAGCTTCCAGGAGAAATCCTTCCAGTATTTGGCACCAACTGCATTATCTATCATGACAAACCTTGCCAGCACAAGTCAACTCTCAACCTTAGCCATCATGTTTAAATGGAGCCATCTCTTAGGATTCATCATGTTCTGTTTGATTCTGATGAACTTCTCTCCTATGTGTCCCTCCATTACAACTCTGGACTAAATCCTTGATCGCTCCCCGACATCAAGGTAACGGTAAGAGGAAGCAGCTCTGCAAGAGTCTGTAAAGTGACTCGCGGCGATGATGTGGATACTATGAAACGCGGCATAACTTGTTTCCCGATCTTTGCTTTTCATATGTACTCCTTGATGGAATCAACGATTCTTAGTCTATCTACGTCCAAACCTCGAGTCTTAGCGATGCACTAAATGATTGAATTCGATGTTCCCCGTTCAAAGTCTCTAGTATCTGATTCAAATTTCAATGCAGTGTTGTCAGGATGATAGATAAATGAACAACACACAACATCGAAACTCATTCATCTTCTTTCCACTCTTCCCATCATGGAGACAGGCTCTCCTACTCCTCCTTCTTTACGGCGAAATCAGGGCTACTCCGAGTCCTTCGTAAAAGATGACTTCGAAGACCATCTCTCAGCATATCCGCTTCACACCTCCACTTCACGTTCTCATTTTGGGACTACAGATAGCCACAGAGGCTACATCACAATCATATCCCTCTTTCTCATCGCGGTGTTGACTGCCTCGATAAATCACGTAATATTTTCACGGATCGACGGAGAATTAACTGGCAGTCATACCAGCCAGTTTTGGGTATCAACACTTAAAAATGTGTTCCCCAGTGCAGTCGCACTGCAACTAATTGTCGTTCTCAAATGCTGTCTCTCACAGGTGGTGCGTTACGCGATTCTCTTGCTCTTATTTGGCTGCACTGAACCCGCTAACGTACGCTTTTAGGCTTTATATCGCATTCGCCTCGGTTCATATCCGATCTCGCTTGTAAGCCTTATGGCTTCTGAACCGAGCTTCTGCAGCACGATATCAATACTTTTTAAATCTTCTATGCGAGCATCGATTTTGGGGTTTGTTCTGTTGGCTGCTATTACTCAAGCGGCAACCCTCACGTCCATCTTTATCCCTGGAACGCTCACGGTGACCCAGAGCCCATCGGTTACAACATCTCTGGGGATTCCTACCATTGATTTTAATGTCGTTGACCCAACGACTTCATCTCTAATCACTGTCGAAACTGATGACCCACCGACTTTGTCATTTCAGGCGTCGTCACCACGGTGGCAGCAATTGATTTTGCGGGCTGCTTCAGAGGGCGTGGCGCCAACATGGGATGTCCCTTCAGGATGTGGTATCTCTTGCAACTATACATTCACCTATTCTGCCCCTGCAGTAAGCTGCACGGCGCTTTCTAGGGAGGACATATGGCCCGGCGGTGGAACAAATACCACTGGCAGTCTTCTGGCTTTCCCCCTAAATTCCACTTTACCCACTTTACCAGACTCATCTCTGAACGAGTACTTCTTTTACAACTCAACCTATGCGTTCACGACGCCTGATGAAAACAACCCAAATGTCAGCTTGTCTACTCTCGATGTGATCTACATAGAGGGATTTAACACGACACTGGCCGAATCATTGAGCTTGTCCAGCCAATATCCAGATCCTACGCAATACAATCCTCTCGGGACGCATTGTGAATACCAGAATGCAACGTATGAAGCGACTACCGTCTTCTCGAATAACACACAGTCATCCAGCACGCGCGTTATGCAGATGACTGGGTCCCTTCCCATTGGCCATGACGCAGATGGTCCGCATGCTGGGACAATACGACAAACATGACTTTGGCATTTCGCAGTATCGCTCGGACTTTCAGCGAGCTTCTTAGCGGAAATGCTTTCTTTCTGACAAATAGCAGCGTCGTGGTTACAGATAGCACCCAGGCGCTCAACACACCGCTCTTCAGTCTGACTTCAGCTATCCAAAATAGCAGTGCAGAACCAGGTGAATCTGCAACAATGTACAACGCATTCTTTTTTGGTCTATCTCCAATGCTAGCCGGGAATCTCTCTTCAGGAATCCAGGACCTGCTGGGAAACGTCACTCTTGCTTTCGTGAGCGAACAAATGGCCAGTACGCTTGCGACTGTAACTGTGACTCCCAACAGTACTCAGTATCAGTATCATGCGCAAAAGCTGGGTTTGATATATGGGATCGTCTTTGGCGTATCACTCATGCTAGTATTCTACGGACTGGTCTGTCTTCGGAAAAATGGATCCACTGCAGTTTTTGACCTGGAGCATATTGTGGAGATGACGTCGGCAAGTAAGGATCTTCACGAGTCTGCAGTTCATCCGCATTTTGGCTCTACACCTCTCGAGGGTGTGATGCTCTCCGATGGTGTATTTAAGCTGGACGTTCATCGGTAAAAGAAATCGAGTTCATTGATTCCGACGCTCCCGGGAACATACTTGCTTTTATGGTTTATATAAACAGCTTTGACGTTTAGTTTATTTCAATTTGAAAATTCTGTTGGAAAACTGGCAAATGGCAGAGGCTGATATCGAGCTCAGCGTACCGAGGAGTGCATGTTCTAGAGCGGGTATTTCGGTGTGATTTGTCTAAGTTCGACTAGAGTGGAGTCATTACAAGGCTTAAGCATCGCTACAATAAAGAAGCTTGAATTTGAGAAGTGACGGACGTCAAGAAAAGTAGTAAGCATCCAAAACAATGTAGGGGACTTCTTTCTACAAGAATCGAATAACGATTCCCCGGAATGCATCGAACTATATCGTTAAGGCCGTTAAAGACCGAATCGTTAGAATTTGCGAAGACTTCGAGAGAGCGTACTACACATAGATGGTACAAGTGAAGGCCGAAATAAGAAGAAGAAATGAGTTCCAGTACCCTACATAGTGGGCCGGGAGCATACCAGGTTCATACCGTCCCTAGTATAGTGAAAGAATCAAAGGAGAAATGTTACTTGTAAATTACTTTCAGCCCTCAGGCTTGTGCAATCATCACATCCAATTTCTTCTCTCCCATTCGTTAAATAACCGAGAATTCTCTAAACAGACCACCTCGAATCTACGAGCCCAATTTTTGGTCCTGAGATGTCGGAACCTTCTGTACCTGCCACCCACCAGTGAGACCGCATCATATCGAAAATAAATCCAAAGTTGACAACATCATGAAGCAGGTCAAAGCTGAGTTTTTTCAGCTTTGGAACAAGGCTTGGACTGCAGAATTCAGTGTATGTGTCGGTTGGAAGATCACAGTGGATCACTTGCAATGACTCAAGATTAGGGAAAGGTTCGAGTAGATTCTGGAGTTTCTGGTAGGACATACTACCACCCATCCCATGATTCCCATCAAAGGTTATTGATTGAGAGCAGGAGAAGAGCGTTCCAGGAGAAGATCAAGATCAAGGGGAAGTCGATGGCTATCCCAGGCAATCGAAAATCCTCAACACCAATCAAGTCGTCCGAATTGATAAAAGACATGGCTGTGAGTGAGGGTAACCTCAAATGATACAAAACTCTGCTTATGGTCGGATTTTGCGAGACAGCACCGATTGCCTCAGTGCAAGAAAGAGTTAAAGATTCCAATGTAGGGTGAGTGTATTTTTTGAGTGAAATACTATCCCAATCTGAACGATAGGCGTCAGCAAGCACATCATGCAAGATGCAGTGCATCAAATGTGTGCATTGGCATAATATGCGCAGAATTTGGCGAGGATGGGAAGAAACGTCCCTGCCAGAAAGGATGAGGGATGTGAGATTAGAGAATAGGAGCGAGATCAGCGCCACAAAATCAAGCTTAAAACTCGTATACGAGGTTTGCCGTTCTATTTTGACTTGGCGTGCTGGAGAAGGTGGAGATGGTTTTACTGGTAGGGAAGTCTCCTTTATCGTATAGCCAAAAAATGAAGCTTTTCGAGCTCAACAAAGGCATCCAAAGTAGGCAAACTGAGATCATGGGAACGACACTGGCAAAGATTTGAAGGTTTATAATTGGTACAATGGTATCCCTCTCTGAAAGATCTGTCTTATAAACCCGGGTGGAAAGACGTACCAAAGATATGTCAAGAGAGATAGTCTGAGCTCGTGCAAACCATTCTTTGGCTATGATGGCGCGAATTAGGTGGGACGCAATGAGTGTGAAAAAAATCAAAGACTGGAAATAAGCGCTTATTTCACCAGCGCCAATCATTCTCCTTGCGACCTCCATGTCAGATCGACACCCGTACCGTTCCTCCTCTTGGAACAGAGATCATTCACCTTTCGCTTCAGTGATTGGAACGAATCATATTCCCAGTTCAGCTGAGCTGAGCATGCTCAAGACTCTTCTCTGTTCAACCTCAGCTCGAACTCTGCCAATTGCAAGCAGAAATAGATCGTGTACAGAGTCTTCTGGCCGATCTCTTCTCGGAAAAGCAGAAAATCATAAACTATATCGAGGTTCACAGAGCCCTGATCTCTCCCATTCGTCGGATTCCTCCGGAAACACTCGCCGAAATATTCGTTTGGTGTCTTCCGACAGAGCCTCCACTATGCTCTCCGAAATCTGAATGAAGCTCCACTTATCTTCACTACAATCTCTCGGGATTGGAGAAGTGTTGCTCATCACTACACCCCGGCTCTGGAATTCGTTGCACATCTATCTTCCTCCTCAATTAAGTCGTGATGCTTGCTCTCGACGGATAGCAGGCACCACTTTGTGGTTGCAGCGTTCCTCGCTCCCAGTAACTTTCTCCCTCCGTGGAAATGCAGCTATCATGAATGGGGAAGAGAATATGCAGTCAATGCTTCAAGCTTTGATGCCATTCAGCAGTAGATTTAGGGACCTGACCTTATCTATGCCCTCTTCGCATTTCTCGATTTTCCACAAAATATCTCCTTCCCTATTTCCAATCTCACCTCATTGCGGGTACATGATGTGAATAATCGCGTGTTTGGAGATGTCAATGCGGAACTGGATAGGCATACATTTACCACTCTTCTATCTCGAATGCCCTCCTTGAAGAAACTCGAGTTCAATCGCTTCTTTATCAGAAACCAGAATTACCACAAGTTACCATGTAATTGGAGCGATCTCACCAGCCTTACTATCAGAGCTTTCATGCCTGCCTCTGAAGCATTAGCTATCTTGACGGGAACTCCACGACTGCAGTCTGTTTCTTCTCAAATATCTATGGACAATGAGATTAATACTGTGGTATATCTCAATGATCTAAGGGAGATGACATTGCATGTTATCCCAGGCGGAGGAGTGCTACCAATCTCCATTCTTAACATTCCCCTGGACGCAACAGCTTCCCTGATAAACTGCATTCAGTCTCCTGCTTTACGATCACTCAGCTTTACATCCCCTTGGTCACTAGCAGTGTCGAAGTGGCTGTTCAATGGTGGAGTACCATTGGATGCTCTAGAGACATTAAAGCTAAATGTGCTAATGTTTCCATCAGCATTAACGGAGTGTATATTACAAACTCCAAATTTGGTCACCTTTCAGTTGACGTCCCAGTGGCCAGAGCTCCCTGTAGAAGACTCCCATCTTTCCAGTCTCACGCCAACACTTGACAATTTACCTCCCTTATGGCCTCGGCTGGAAAATATGCGAATCCTCACTGATAAACATGTGACTACAACATCTGTGAATCGGAGTCGGTATCCACAGTTAATGTCCATGAATCCTTTAACCAATACAGCTCTAATCACTTTCCTTGAGAGCCGATCCCAGACAACATATCCACTGAAATCTTGCGATATGTTGTACATGTCCCAACCATCGTTCTCCGAGGCAGAATTGAATGTTTTGCAAAACCTTAAACGGAATGGGTTGAAGATTCGCATACACTGCCAGGCTAAACTTCAAAATAATATTCCCACCTATGATTCACCAGATGAAGGAATACGACTTGAGGACAATCCTCCGCCTCGCTTTCCTCTTACTCCAGGAGCAGTTGGTGAACCGCATTTGTCGGACATGGAAGGAAGGAAGGAAGGTTTTATTACACGGCCTGGTCCAAGTGCTGAACGCCGGATCGTCCGGAGATTATCCCAGTGCGGCATTAGCACTTTCGTCTCCGGGACACCTGGAGCAAAACAACGACGAGCTCACAGCTGCCTCAATATGGAGACGCTGCTGTAGATCGTTGTCCCACCACAGGTGCCAAACTACTTGAAACATACATAAGCTCTACATACATACTATATACCTGGGATTGTAAGTATCATTAGTATTAAAAGTCTCGATGCCCACCACAGCAACGAGCCAAGCTCAAATGTGTTCAAGTATTGTAGTTCAAGTGCCATAACTATAGTATGCACTTGAGACTTGCCGCCGCACACCATATATATGAAAGTAGTGTAAACTCGGCGACTGGTTCCAGAACTCATAACCAACGGCCAATGTTTGATTTGGCTCTTCCGAGCATGGGCCAGGAGGCCATTTAGTCTAAAGAAGAAAAGCTGGAACCTGATTATCGACCATGCACCCTTGTGACTCGGCTCTTCCGAGCACAGAAATCGGAGTCAAGCGGGCCAGCGGGCCATTTATACCGAGGTGAAATTTTTGGAAAATCATCGAGCTCATCGTTGAAAACGATGCCAGCAAGACAAATCCAACAAAAAACGTTCCCCAACCTAGAATTCGAGGAGACAGTAACCTTGAGAACTTATTTCCGAAGTTTACGAGGATCCAATAGTAGGATAGGATTGGATTCGTCAACAAAACTCGGATGACCTTTGGAGAATGGCACCCCATGACAGCGTCAAAATCTTGGCCCAGCTGTAGAGTTCGCCTCCTCTGGGACTTATACAAGTGGTGAAAATGACAATGGCATATATATTGGTACACGGAGAGTCGTTCCTTCTACGATCTAGTAGATACAACGCACAATCCTTGGGTTCACCAATCTTGACTGTAGCCCTGGCAAAAATGCCTCCGGTAGAGTGGAGGGTACTCACTGTGATGTTTTAACAATTTCAGCGATATAGATAGCCCTGCTCGAGCGAGTTTCGTCGTTTTGAATCTTAGCGCTCGTGAGATGATGGAAGTAAGGACCAAAGATTGAGAAGGTCGGCTCGGTGCAGTGGTCATCCTTTGAATTCGGTTCTTCAACTATTTTTGCTTGCTTGTTAGAGCCGTAACTGATGTGATTTATACCTACTTGCATAAATTATGTATTTTACGTCGTATGTTTTGTTTTTTTTTGTTTTTGCATACATATATCTATGGTTCAATGATTCAGCTCTGGGGGCAAGCGATTGGAAAATTTAAAGATTTGCCTAGTGTGGTACACCAGCATAAATCTCCAACGTTAACGTCTCTCAACTCAATCCAACATCGAATTCCCAAGTTGCGTTTTGAGTTGCGAAACTCAGATCCTCTGCCCGCTTACATGACTGCACCCGCTGCAGCCTGTAACTCTATTATTCGAGCATTTAAATTCCACGAATCACGATTGGCGTTCTCGGAGCCTAGTGCGCCCTCAGTTCAATGCGTCCTCAGTTCAATGCGTCCTCAGTTCAATGCGTCCTCAGTTCAATGCGTTTGCGTCCAAGATCCTCAGTACCAAGTTCGGTCCGCATCCGCGCCGTGGATGTTTGCACGTGTTATATCCCAAAGCTCATACTGCTCGTTTCCTTCTTCGACGTTGTCCACAGTGACCTTGAGGATCCCTCGTTTTCGATCTTGCTGCTGCGGGCCAATAGAATCAGATATTTTTTGTGAGTCTTTCAGGATCTAGCATGTCTACTGAAACGAGCTTCCTTCCAGAGTATTTTACGAATTATCAGAAAACTCTTCCTCGACGTCTAGCTTCAGCTTCAGCATCCTTTGGCCTTTGGACGAGGAGGTCCAGATCATTGCGGACCAAAAGTTCAAATTCTTCAGTGAACGAACGCGTTATTGATATGGAACCACCGATTAATGGCACCAATGGCAATGGCATTCACAATGATTCTACGCCTCCGCCAAATGAACCTACAGTTGCCTTTTTTGATCCAGAAATATTTCGATCTTATCTTTTGGCCCTGCTGCCTCCAGTTATTGGCGCTCTTCCCTCGGACCTGGAAGACTTGTTTGATCATGAATTTGACGAACGCGTAACAAGATTTGCAGGAGAAGGAGGGGGCGTTTTGTATGTTGTTAAATCAAAGGACGAAGTTGAAGGCAAGTTGCTAGTTTTATTTACTTCAAATCTCGACTGATTTTTGTTTGTTAGACATATACCACTACACGCTCACATCTCACTTGACATATCATTCCTCACATGTCCTTACGCTCGCTCTCATCAAGCGTAGTCCAACGCTAGACCCGCTGACCCCGCTTGCGACTCAGCTTCACTTTCTAAACTTGTTTGGCGGCGAAGAAACACCTTACGAAAGTTTACATGCTGTCGTCAGCTGCGGTGTCAAACCTTGGTTCGATGCTTTTGTTGGTTCGCGCGAGAGAGGCGGCGGGAAAGACGGAGGCGATACCAAGATGGGTATTCCAATGACGAAGAAAAAGTTTGCCGAACTCGAGCTTTCGTTATTGCATTTGCAACAGAATGTGGAAATACCAGAGACGCATCTGGTTATACATCCTGTTATTCAACAAGCTGTCGAACAGGCACAAGCTGCAGGAACTCGTCCAAATCTTTCCTTTATACCCTCCAAGACCTTAAGCGACAGTAGCTTTCTCAACTCCCTCCACGCCCATGTCAACACATGGATTAAATCCATCCAGGCCGTCACCAAACTCACTCGAGACGTCGCTTCCGGTACCGCTTCCCAGGAAATCAACTTTTGGCTCAGTCTTGAACGCGCTTTAGAAGGGATCGAAGCCCAATTGCGCTCAGACGAGGTCCTCTTGGTTATGGATTGTCTCCGAAACGCCAAGCGATTCCATGCAACCGTCAGTTTCATTGCCGATACAGGTCTCAAAGATGCTACAGACCTCGTACACAAGTACAACCAGCTCATGAAAGACTTTCCTCTCAACGAACTCTTATCCGCCACGGACCTCGATAAAATCCGGGAATCCCTCATCTTAATCTTCAGCCACATCATCAGAAAAATCCGACTTTCGCCGTATCCGATACATCGTGCGCTTCCCTTGGTAGAAGCCATCTCTCGAGATTTCAACGACGTCTTATTGCGGATCCTCGTTTCGCATCGTCTGGCGTACACGCCATACGAGACGTTTGATCGTCTCCTATCACAGACGATGCAAATCTTCCAAACATGGGATGAACAGGTTAAAGAGTTTATCAATACCGCTAGGGAGGTATCGAGGAAACGGTCGGAGAAGTTTATACTCATCAAAGTCGTACCGGCGCATGCGCAGCTACAGGAACGCACGAGGTATTTGAGAGATTGGAGGAAACAGCATGAACAGCTGGCCGTGATGACGGGACCGACAAAGGGTCTTGGACTTGGTTCTGGGGGTGGGATGGACTCGATTGGGGGGATAGATATGGAAGAGGAGGTCAAGGAGGCTTATGAAGTCGTCAAGCGAATCGATGTTCTTGATGTTTCCGTCGAGGGCACGGAGATTTGGGTTGCAGCGGAGAATGCGTATAATGAGCGGGTGTCGAGGGTAGAGAATCAGATCATCGCCAGACTAAGGGATAGGCTGGGGACAGCGAGGAACGCGAACGAGATGTTTAGGGTTTTCTCAAAGTTTAATGCACTGTTTGTTAGGCCAAAGGTACGTGTGTGGGTTTGGGTCGCAAGTTTCGAAGCGTTGGATTGATTATGATGGTAGATTCGTGGCGCTATTCAAGAATATCAGACTCAGCTCATTGATTCTGTAAAGGAAGATATCAAGCATCTTCATGACAAGGTGAGTAACGGACAATCCGCTTATACCTCTAATTAAATATCTTTCCCAGTTCAAAACCCAATACCGCTACTCCGAAGCCTTCCATATGTCCCAAATGCGTGACCTCCCCCCAATCGCAGGCGCCATAATCTGGGCTCGTCAAATCGAGCGTCAGCTCCTTACATACATGAAACGCGTTGAAGACGTTCTAGGGAAAGGATGGGAGCTGTACGCCGAGGGACAAAAGTTACAAAGCGAGTCAAACGCGTTTCGGAAAAAGTTGGATACGAGACCAGTGTTCGAGGCGTGGCTGCATGATATCAATCGGAGACAGTTGGCGGTCGATGGGAGGTTGTTTGAGATTGTGCGTTTACGTGCTGGTGCTACTGGTGCTGGTACCGCAGTCGCTGGAGCTGGAGCAGCTCCTGCTGCAGGTCGAGGGGTCGGTGCCGGAGGAGATCGCGGGTTCCAGCTAGCAGTAAACTTTGATCCCCAAATCATCACCCTCTTCAAAGAAGTACGCAACCTCCTCTGGGTCGGTTTTCAAATCCCGCATGCGATCACGAACATGGCGAAAGATGCGAAGAGAGTGTATCCGCATGCGGTGAGTCTGATGGAGACGGTGAGGACGTATGGGCAGACGTTGGATTTGGTGGAGAGGAATAAGGGGATTGAGTGGTTGGTTGCGGAGTATAGGAATGAGAGTCAGAGGATGATTGCGAAAGGTTTGTGTCTTGTTGTGCTGTATTTTCGTTTTAGAGGCTGATTCTTCCTATTTGCGTCTAGGTATCAACATCCGTTGGGACTATCTCGTCAATCAGTACGATGCTGGGAGATACGTATCGAGCGTCGATGGTCGAGATAACAGGCATACTCAGTTCGTCATGGAGTTTGCTAGTGTGGTTTCTGTATTACAGGTTTGTATGGCTCTCTTTTCCCTCACTACACTATTTATCCGTTCGCTTTCCAGGACAAGACCAACAGCGTCATCGATCTATACAAAGACATTCTCCGCGCTGTCGAAGACCTCTCCACATGCTCATACACAACGGAAGCTTTCTCTGAGCTTCTAGGCAAAATCCAAGGTGCCATCGATAGACTGAATCTCGAAGGATACGCCAACCTCGAACACTGGGTGGCGGAACTCGATAAAAGGATCGAGGATATCCTCTTGGGACGTCTAACGCAGATTATACAGGCATGGTGTACCGAGTTTGATAGGACGGAGGATGATTTGAGGAGGGACACGGTTCCTTCTGAGGGATATAACGAATGTTAACAAGCGGAGGGGGGATAAGAGGATGATAAAAGAGGAGAAGGTACGTGGATTTCTTGCTTGGAATTTTTCTCTTCTCATGAAATGCGAAATAGTTTATGGAGTCGCATATGACAATCAAGCCCTTTGTCCATGAAATACGGATACAGAATCAGGTCATTTTCCTGGATCCTCCGATAGAGCACGCTAGAGCAGCTTGGATCAAGCAGCTGCATGATTGGCTGGGTATGTCGTCTCCTCGTCCACTCGGTTTCGTTTACTGATACGAGTTTATTGGTTTAGGCGTGGTATGTCGACTACGGCGTATCCAGAGTTCTCGTTATGAGATTGGGCTACAAATGCAAGGATCCGTTACTACTGAAACGACGTATACATCTCTTGTGAGGTCTTTTGTGTCTGATTCATTCCTTAATTAACGACATCTCCACTCAGCTCACCCGCTTCCCCGACGACTCCCTCCAACGTCCTTTCGCGCTCATCGAAGCCAAAGTCCAACAACTCCGTGAATATGTCGCAAAATGGTTCCAATTCCAGTCCCTTCTGGGACCTCGAAGCCGAATACGTATTCAACCGACTCGGAGACTCGCTCGCACATTGGCAACAGCTCCTCACCGAGATCAAGAAGGCCCGCTCGACGTTCGATACATCCGAGACGCAAAAGTCGTTTGGCATTTGCGCGATTGATTATGAACAGGTGCAGGCACGAGTCAATGCGAAATATGATGCGTGGCAGAGGGACATTTTGACGAGGTTTGGAGTCAAGTTGGGGAACGCGATGAAGGAGATGCATGCAAGTATCTTGAAGGCGAGGAACGATTTGGAGCATCAGTCTATAGAAGGACTGGTGGGTGGGTCTAGAAGATTTTGAACGTGGCGTTTGTCTTGGTTTGGTCTCTTTCTGCGTTATCTGTACTTACTTTGTGTTCCTCTATTGACTTTCTCATTCTCGTCCACTCGCATACTTATGTTTATGTTGTCGTCGCATTCTTTTGTCTTTACGATTTTCTATCACGCATGTAACCCAGTCACTCACTATACCGGATCACCTTTCGTAGTAATGAATTAATACCATGAGGAGCTTTGGAAATATATGGCGTAAAGATTCTACTTTTCCCTTTTAAGGTAATGCCAAAGCTGGTATGTGCGTTCTGTAAATGGCGAATAACTGGATCTTTCCTACATGAGTGCCGACTCTTTGTCATTGTTCTGTTCCCAAACATTTCTTTCACAGTACTATACTATCGATCCCCCAATCATTGGTATTAAGTAGTATACAAGGCTCAATGTAAGTACTGTGTCCAAGCGGAAGGCGAATGTAAATGATCTGTATTCCAAGATGACATGAGGTCTGTCACTCTGAAGTCTTGTGAGGAGGATTCGAAAGCACCCAAGATTTTCCAGCGCTAAATCCATTCTTTCAACAACTAGCGCAATGGCACCTGGCACCGGTGAAGGTTTGGTCGGTGAAAAATGATTGGCGCTGGACTGTAAATGAGCGCTTATTTCCCGTCTCATTCCCCACCGCCATGGCATCCAAACTCTCGATCTCCTCAACGGTCAAGCTATCTACTGGCAAGCTCGTCATATTTATTTACTCATTGGGCTCATGATGCATGTCTGTAGGCCATCTCATGCCTATTTTGGGCTTCGGAGTGTATCAGAATTACGACGCAAAATCCTCTTGCCTTGAAGCTTTCAAGGCAGGATACAAGTATGTGTTTCATTGAGAAGCTGCTTGAAAAGAAACCCCACAGAGTATATATCTACTCTAGACATGTTGACTCGGCTCAAGTATACAGAAACGAAGCTGCTGTTGGCGAAGCGGTTCGCGAAAGCAGTCTCAACAGATCTGACCTCTTTATCAGTAGGAGATCTTTGAAATTAATACCTTCATCTGTGCCACTCTAACCTTATCTATCTAGCAACAAAGTGTGTATCTAAAAATCACGGCTACGAAAGCACAATGAAAGGCGTCGATGAATCGTTGGCAAAATTTCAATTTGGTACGTGTATCGTTATATTCATTCTTCAAGATGATTTGCTGAAGTACCGGACGTCTAGACTATATAGACCTCTTTCTCATTCATGATCCTTTATCTGGATCAGAGAAACGTCTCCAAACGTACAAGGCTTTGCAAGAGTGCAAGACAGCGGGAAAGATCAGGACAGTCGGAGTGTCAAACTAGTACGCATAGAATCTAGCATTGAATGCAGGCACGTACTGAACTGACAAACTACAGCAATGTCAAACATATCGAAGAAATCCGAAAAGCTGGATATGATCTACCTGCGGTCAACCAGATTGAGGCATGCCTGTCGTTTATCTATCCTTAGTAGACGAGACTGACGATGTAAATAGCTCCATCCATTCTGCCAGCAAAAACCTATTGTTGAGTTTTGTCAGAAGAACTCCATCGTAGTTCAAGCATACTGCCCCATCATTCGAGGCAAAATGGATCATGAAGTGTTCACGTCCATCGCAGCCAAGGTTAGTTGGTTCCTATCCTACGAGTGTGATTGCGTTCTGACCAGGGTCTATCACTAGCACAAACGTGATCCTGCGCAGATCCTGATTCGATGGTCTCTTCAGAAAGGGTTGGTGTGGTTTTTCAGCGTGCACCAATTCTGCTGACACTAATCGGATTCCTGTAGTTTTGTACCACTGCCCAAAAGTGCTACTCCATCTCGCATCGAGTCTAACGCCAAGGTTTTCGATTTTGAGCTGGATGATGATGATATGGAACGTATCAATGCACTGGATCGAGGGAAGCAAGGTGCAATTAGCTGGAACCCTATTGATGTGGATTAAAAGGGGATTGTTTAACTAGTAGCAAAAGCTATTACTATCACTTGTATCGCCTTATCCAGCGCCACGCAAGAACATTTGTTAATATTACGGTAGTTGCATAGTACCATATCTTGTACTGCTTGCTGGAGAGCTGCCAAACCAACGATGATTTGAAGAACATGTCGACCGTTTGTCTTCACTAGTGGCAGGGGAAGTCTCGCAAGGCCCGTTTCCGATAACCTCGAAAACATCATCCTCCCCGTCTGCAAGAGTCGACCCATAAGAGCTAATGGAGCTCCTGCGCTCGACGATTCTGCGACGGAATTAATCGACGAAACTCGGTGCTAATGGATGAATCGGCTTACCCTTGCATAATCCCAGCAGTAGCCAGTCTCCTCGCGGCACGCTTACTGACGTTGTCTTCATATACATCTGTTTCATCGACGATTTCTTCCGCTATGATTTCCTATAAATGGATTTTTTCTTGAACTCCTGCTTTATACGGTGCTTTGTGAATCTCACCTCGATTATATCTACTCCAGTCAAAACAAGACAGCCCACACAAATCAATGGAGAAATCGAACAGAAAATCTGGCTGAACACCTACCCTCCAGAGTTACGATGCCGATAGCGCCACCCGCGACACCTGGCGTTCGACTAATGAGCAGAAGATGAGCTCGACCGGTTCGGCTACAATAGAAATGTCGTCGGTGAGATTTAACATAGCCAGGTAGTTGATGACCCACAAATAATTCAACGCCTGAAAGCAACTGATAAATGGATGCGCTTCAGGCAAAACACAGAGCTGGAGCTCCCGAACGGGAAGATTCGGTAGGTGATCATATTGTAAGAGCTATAATAAGTGAATACTGTCAATTTCTATCCAAGCTGAGGCGCAGCGGAGCAAGATAAGCACTTTTTTAACCAGAAGAAGACCGATGAAGACCGTTGGTTCTTCAGGCTCATATACAGGGATTCGTGAGCATCCGCTTGAAAGACTTGGCGAATGTGAGTGAATAAGGCTGTAGGCAGATAAACCTTCCCTCACATAGCTGCCAAGGTATCTTGGTCCAAAATTGCCTCAGCGCTAAGTCTAACCACATCCTATACAGCGTAATCCGGGTTCAAAGAAACGGTCAGACACGTTATAGATGAATTATAGCCTTGGTTTAGTATAATTACCTTCATCGGCGTCATGATCGTTTCAACATGCTTGGCAGCGAGCTCCAGAACACCGTTAAGGATGCCAATCTCTTCTTCCCGGAGGGGCTCCGCCCCGGTACGGTGAAACTGCAGGAAAGATTTAAGTTGTGATTTTCGGTAGGTGTGGGATTCGTTTTCTCCTAGAAAATAATCCAGGAGCTTTGCGATAGGGTATGCTATCGGTGCTGAAATAAACTTAGTCATTGAGTTCGTGATTGAGAATCATGGTTTAGAAAAATTACACTTGCCCAGTATCCACATGAGGACGAGCATGAAGGGAACAAACTTGGCTCCAATACCGAGGCCATATCGAACGCAGATAGCTTGAGGGATAATCCTGGTTTCCTTGGTAGGTATAATGTGTAACGAGAGAAAGCGAAATAAACATACTCTCTAAGAAAAGAAAAGAACACGAGGACAGATTGTAGGCCAATGTGATTTCCTCTGAAAAAAACCCACTATTACTCACCCGAATATCACTTTCATACAATGGTCAAATTAGATTGGGCCTATATCTGGATAAAATGGCATCGCTCACCAATGCTGGCAGTCGAGATTAAGATAGCGGGAATTCCGCCACCAATCTATGAGAGATTCACTATCGGCCTAGTAAGGAAGATACTTTCAGTTTGCTTACGGCCCCATCAAGAAATACTGGCAAGCTTTCGTTCGTTATCTTGAAATGACCGATCAGCGGCAGACCAAGTTGAGAATAGGATGACTAACCACATTTGAGATCAACAAGACCTGCCAGTGGAAGAAAGAATTAAGTAAAACTCCCATAGCTCGCAGCGTTACCTACCACAAGAACCCAGTGTCGACCTTTTTGCATAAGTAGCAAAACTTCAGCAAAGAAAAACGTCAATTATGCAAGATTCAAGGAGTTGATTTTTTCTACAACCTTCCTTGGCATTTCGTTTTTCCTGTGGACAATCTGAAGCAGCAGCAAGCACTCGCAAATGAAGCTCGTCGAGGCCCATAAGCCCCAGTGTTAACCTGTAAAAAATGCGCAGTTTCAGTATTTTGGCTTGAGCAGAGAGTAGCCTTATTACCCGGCTAATAATCCTCCAAAAAGCACTAATGTTGTGCTCACAAGTAACTTCACCCATATATCGCTCGTATAACCTACTGATACTCCCACATATTCTTCGAGAGTTGGAGCTATAGGCCCAGCAAGAGTAACCGAAATGCAAGAGACGAAAGTGAACCAGATGATGTTCCTCATAAAGCTAGACGAAGTTGACTTCTACATTCCAAGGCTCCATTTTATATAGTATGCCTTCGGAAAAGTCCGATTTGTAAAAGTGACGCGCCAAGAATGGTTTCCAGTTGGTTCTGAAGTCGACTTGGCAGTTATCAAAGAGTGCAGGAGGCTTGGAGCACTTACATCCGAGAACGACGACGGATTCTAACCATTCTTTGCTAGAAAGAGGCTAAGATAGTCTCTTTTGAGATAGTCTTTTCGGAGGTAGGGAGCGAGTAAGTATCTGTAAATAATTGTTGTCCGCGTCATTGCCAAGTGCGATAAAGCTGCGGAGTTTTTGGGGCCAAACGCTTCTTGAACTCAATGAGGCGCTGGTACATTTTCAAGGAATCACTGCTCCAGGGCCGAACTTGCAGGAGGACGAGAGGAGCTTGGGGACGCTTCGGTACAGTTAGATATAGCGTTGGTTCTTGAGGTGGAGCCATGGTAGGATTGGCTAGAAGGCGAGGATGATTTTCCCGAAACGCAAGAACGTAGTAGTTGTGAGTGTAGAGGAGCAAAAATAGCGGCTTTGAAAATAGCCGACAAAGCCGATGAAAATAAGGGCGCTAAAAATTAGATCGCAATTGACACTCGCTTTCTCTCACTACAGCTCTAGTCTTGTGAAAGCGTTCAAGAAATTGGGTGCAAGAAATTGGGTTCAAGAAATTGGTCATCTCAACTCCAAAGTCTGTCCGGCTAATATCGTGCAAAAATAAGCAAAAATTACTTCACTGACCCCCGAATATGGCATGTGGCACTGCGTGGACGTGTCAGCGCCGGGAGCGGTATAACTTTTCCTTCCAGTCCGCTCGTAGCCTCATATATCTCTGCTCCGCCAGTGATATGACGCCTAGGTCAGTCTTCAACCAGCATCGACACTCGACACTCTGAATGACTACTCGTCGGGATTCTATATCTGCATAGATGGCTGCAGCTGGTAGCGGACTAGCGGTGCAGACACGCAGTTTGCCGACTCAGATACATGCAGGTGTTGACTCATCATTGGGGGGAGTGTGTACACTGCACTGCACGCAGTTCCTGTTACGTTGAGCGCCCGAATCTCATTATCGATTCGTATATATATGACTCGGCAACAGCACCTTTGCTCTCTCTTTCCCCTCAAAAAGGTGTGCTTCCTGCCTTCTGAGGAGGAGTCAGGATTGTCAACACCTTGTCCCTGTTAATCGTGCCCGCTACATCGCCTTCTATCATGGCCACTATAAATGACCTTCCGGGGATTGCTTGTGTGCTGCCAATATCCACTCGCCTGCTCATAATTCTTTATTCTACCTTCTCTAATCTGGTCCAATCTCTTACGCTCGCTATTAGACTATTCATGGACGACCCCGTAAGTCTTTTCCTCAATCAAGATTGAGGTCAAATTTGACGCGTTTCTGCACAGGGTGCCTGTCTAATACACAAGGAAAAAATTCTACTGGTCCGAGATGCAACGGTATCTTTAGAGAGTTTACCAGACATGTATAATGCATGGTCTTCAACATATCGCGGTCGCCTCAAGGGAGAATGCGTTTCTGTCAAAGTGTGGCGAGGTGAAGGCCTTTCTTCACCTTCTCGGGAACGAACAAAGTTCTTGAGGGTTAGTCTAGTTTTCTTCTGTTTTCAAATGTTAGTTTAGTTGATCGCGTTTTCCTATATAGAAGCTTGAGCATGAACTTCTAGTTTGGAGAGAAGCTAGCATGTCACATCCTAACATCGCTGCCGTCCATGGATTGATATTTGCTTTGGGGAACCTGCCTTCGGTGGTCACGCCATACTATCGTAACGGCCACATCAATACATACATCTCGAAAAATCCTCGCACGGAATTGAAACCACTGGTGAGTCGTTTGTAAAATTTATCCCCTTCTACTTAGTTAGCTTGGTCTAGATGATCAATGTAGCGGCTGGGCTACAGTATCTTCACCAGCTGAGCCCTCCGGTCTCCCACGGGGATGTGAGGGGTGTAAGTGGATCAGTACTCCTTTCCTGACTTAGCCTGCTAACTATACCCATCTCTCATAGTGTAATATTCTCATCACAGATGATGGAGTTCCTGTCCTATCCGACATTGGGCTCAGTCAGCTGGCTACCCCACCCGACTGGACAATCCCAAGTGATGATGGAACGCGCTGGATGGCTCCCGAGGTCATGGATCCTCGCTCGGCAGCTAACCTCAATCTGGAATGTCCGACCACACCTCTGAGCGATGTGTACAGTTTCGGAATGAGCTATGCTAGAGGTATGTTTATTAAAGTTCCGGTGCGGTTATAGACACCCATATTCATTGATATACAGGTATACACGGGAAATGTTCCGTTCTCTGCTCGCCGGTTCTATGGAGGAGTTGTTTTGGACGTGATGCGCGGAATACGTCCCTCGCGTCCAAATCTGGAGTCTTGTCCTAATCTAAAGGATGAATTGTGGCATATAATACAAAGCTGTTGGACGCACGACCCTTTTCAACGACGTGAGTATCCTATATCGCGGTAAATAATATGTTTAACTGATTTTACCATACAGCATCGATGGAGATTGTGGGCTCGTGGCTGCGATTGATAAATCACGTCGAGTCGGCCGAACGCTTGGCGCTATCTGATTCGACCTTGAAAAAGTTTTGATGATTTATTTGATGATTTAGATGTATCCATTAGCTTGGCCTCCTATCTTAAGTTCTGCACAATTCTGCACAAGTAATCAAACTGTAAATATAGCGCTTAGTTCAATCATGTACTTATCTTTGTATTGCTTCGACTATGAGTATGCTGGGAGCCGCAGAGGGTCATACAGCTAATCAGTACTCTTGGTAGCTTAGTTGACGTCTCAATTCGATCAGCGATATCCATGCTCAAGGTCTGTGGATGGCGGCAGAAGAGTCATGGGAGGCTTGATATAGTCTCACTAGGTGCGCTTGGGGGACAGTGTGGACCTCGGGAAGGAAAGTAGTTCATTGAGAGAGCATACGTGTGAATAGAAATAAAACATCACAGGTACGACGGCAAGGATAATGGCTCGACAATGTCCACGGCTAGCCCAGTTGCTCTCGGATTTATCATCCCGTTTCAGCTGCGGGTAAGCTTCGTGGAAACCCGAGCACTGGAGTGAATAGCAATCGCACTTCGAGGCGGAATATTTGCCTTGAAACGGCCGCTAGAGACCGTAAAGCTAGCGTTCAATAATCAGGACAACTAGATCCATGCATAAGTCATCTCCAGTGGCATACTTACCTTGACCCCGTACAAGACCTAGAAGAAACAACACCGGTAATCGCATCACAGTAGGTTCCATTACGGAGAGAGGTCATGAATGTTGTAGACCATGGATAATCGTCATTGTTGATAGCGACGAACCCCCGGTTACCTGAGTATTGTTGAGAGTCACCTTTTAATCAAAATAAAGCTACCACTCACCTCGCCCGAATGCAATCTGGTTTGGTTGAGGCGAGACCCAGTTATTCATCTCTGTCTTTCCAACATCATTGCGGAATCTAGTCATTCCTGAGACGGCAACCCAGCGATGTTGGCAAATCCAACCATCGCCACTTCCACCTGTCCCCGTGCAGTCGCCTGTACCTAACAACAGATAAATTATTCCGGGGGAGCGAGTTCATCAATCTGACCATTGTTAGGGGCTCCATCGTCGAAGTTGGAGAATGAATAACTGGACAAGATCGTAACTGAGATCATCGAGTGTAAAAAAATCAGAATTTTCAGAGAAAAAAGAAAGCCACTCAACCCGTATTTCCATAACTTGAAGCAAGCGAAAATACGAGTCCATTGACATAGGTGTTATTAGAAGAGCTATAATTCAATGAACTGCCCTCCTGGATAAGTGCACTATTAATGAATGACACGAAGCCACTCCGTGCACAATTTATGACTTACTCGCTCCGTATCGTGGTTGGCAACAAAGACATTTGCCTGCGAGCTATTGATCCAGCCTAATAACAGATGTCATTCTAGAGCGCTGAGGTGATTTATAGAGTTACCTTGATCATCAAGCTTCTGCAAGTTAGAGATGCTACCCCCTACGGAAAAGGCATCCATTACAGCAGTAGTGTAGCGGAACCTTATGGAACGAAATTCCCTTAAATGTTGTAAGATGCACTGGGTCATCATGATAGTACTTACTCTTGAACATCCCCTATGTGCAGTTTCGTTGAGTATCGAGGATAGACACTGTGACGACTAACCTATTACTCTATACATTTCTGGCGTCACAGGCTGACCGTCACCATACACCACTTCCTGAGTAAGGTATGGTGCCGATGTGAAGCGACTGGTGATATTTGCGAGGTCAGTCGGAGAAATACCTATACAATAGTAGTAGCTGGTTTAACAGGGAGATGACGATCATTATGGCTTACTTTTCGCGGAGTCCAGGCGCATACCGTCAACTCCCAATGAGATCAGGTCGTTCGCGTACTCCGCAAGACGGCCTCTGACATATTCAGTGTCAGTGGCTAAACTTTCATAGAAATCAGAGTATGCGAGTAGAGCATATAGATTTTTCTCACTCAGCGAGGCCATCCAACTGACATGTCCAGACTTCTTCCTCATTGTCCCAGTTTAGAATGAGATCGTTGGGTTCCAGGCCGCAGTAATGAAAGTTCTTTCGTGACCAGAATGCAAAACGTCAGGAGAGTCGGTTAATGAGCGATCATGCTTATGCACCTGTGGTTCGTAAACTCCGGGATAGTCATAATGCGTGTAAGTCGATCCAGCAACACCGGTCCTCGAAGCGATTCCCGTCATGTGGTTGAAGATGGTATCTATGGGACACCAAGTGAATCTATTTCTATCCTCGAAAGAGTATGTACCGACCAGCAATGACTTTTACGCCAGCTTCGTGACAGGTATCTATCATGCTAAGCACACAGTCAGTTAGTCGGTAAATGCGAAAAATCGTTGATTCAAACGTACACACTTTTTGAACTGTGTGCGGTTGCCTCGTTTGGAAGTTAAGATATAGGATACGGGCTGATAATCAGTCCACCATTCCGATCCAGTGATATGCTCCTGAGCGGGACTAGCTAGACAACCAAATATAATATTAGAGCCAAGTTCCATTTCGAAAGCCATATCAATGGAGACCTTGTACATATCCGTAACCAGCTGGTCCAAGAAAGGACGTGCATTCTGCTGCAATACTTATGGGGAATGAGCAAAACCGGTGCGTCGAACTATCCGTTGTAGACAAACCTATCCCAAGACCACTCAAACATCTGTACGATGACATTCCTGGATCCAATGGATGGGCTCTTTCGCATCATGACCTGGGGGAAGAGAGAAAATACTAGAGGGAGCGCAAGAAGCAGAGGCAAAGACATGGTGGACGGCTGATTTGGAAAGTCATTAAGCCATTTTAAAGGTTTTCGAAGGTTCCATTAGTACAAAATTGCGTTATCTTCTCCTTCCAGAAGGCGGCGACAAGAGTAAGTTGCGAAAACGTTCGAAGAACTTCGTCCTATGCCCATCAAATAGGGACTGTCACTAGGTAGTGGGTCTCAGTGCCGAATTGACGATCAATTACTCGAATACTCACAGCCTGCAGAAAGGCGATAGAATAGAGCGATCGCCAGGGCAGCCTCCGTACCTCGACCACAGACGGATACAGAACAATGAGGATATCGCAGAGGGACATCAGGGAATTTCCGGCCAGTGAAACACGTAAAATGAAGTAAATAGAGAAGGGAGAGTCGAGACTATTCTTGACTGTCTTCGGTTATACAGCGCGGTCGATGTCCGAAACAGAAAGCTACCCTGGCAAGTTGAGAATGAAACCTAAGATAAGAAATTGGGAAAGAAATGTAATATAAATAACATACCTGTACTCATCTGATTCTCCGAAAGCCAAGCTGATATCTTTGTACTCTTCCATTAAAGATTTTGCTGCACTGTCCATGGGCTCAAGGGCGCGTAGATTATTGGCTTGACGAATCCATGTTCATTAGAGAAGCTATAGGACACATTTAAACCAATCTTGCAGTGTTTCGATGAAATATCATGAACGTAGCGGTAAAGGGCATCTGGTCCCTGGAGCGCGCTGCGCTGTAACGAGCGGCTAAAATGAAGCACGGTCTTGCGCTGAATCCAATCTTCACGATATCTTCAAGATACGTTTTCAACCAATATTTGATTATTTTCCTCTTACTTTACTGCCGATCACGAATTTTCGCTCTCTAAGACGACCGTCGTTCTTTTAGGATAGTTGGACATCGAGCGACTTCAAGCCTTATTTTGTGTTTATATGCTTCTCCTGTTGTGCCGAAAATCGACCTTTTCCATTATGAAGCTCGTTCAGACGTAAACTATCTACCATGCACTAGTTACAATCCCCATCGCCTCCGGTAGTTCTGCAACGGGACCATGCTCTAGTGCTACCACTTTCTCCGGCTGTGGTAACAGCTGCAGTCGAGCAGCAGGGTTTTCATTTGGAAGCTAAGGAAAAGCAGTGGTAAGCAAGGTAAGTCAAAAGGTGAGAAGAACAGAATTCAGACATACCAGTTGCTTGTTGAGCAGTGGTGTTAGCAGCGGCATCTCCTGAAGCAGTGAACTGTAAAAAAAAACATTTATCATAATCTAAAATGCCTAGCTTTGAATAAAAACATACGTAGACACAGTCATCGAGGGCACCGTGTTGGGCAACAGCGACAATGACAGGCTGGTGGTTGGAAGAAGAGTTGATGGAGCAGAGACGGTAAGCACCATCTGGGACACCGGAGGTAACATCAACAGTTACTGCACCGTTAACGGCAGCAGCGTCAACACCCTTGAAGAAGGCAAACACCTGAGGGTTTGTTGGGGTGGTCTGACCCAAGTCGCTCAACAACTCCATGACGACGTGAGTGTGGCCGATGATTTGACCGCTTGTGGCATCAACTTGCTGGGGAGCGGCAAAGTAACTCTCATCTGCGTTCACAAAGTTACCCGTGATAAGGTTATTGACGTTCATCGTGATGGTGAAATCGGTGTTGGCTGGGATGGTATCACCATTAGCGGGGTTGGAGAACTTGGCTGAAGGCATCTCAGTGACGGCGGGGATGGTTCCGATAGGTGCTGGGTTACATGAACCGCCCAAAAGCTGCAGACCGTTGGTGATAGGAACGTTCTGAGTAAGACAGTAATTGATGAAGTTGTTGTTCGACGTGAGTGAAGCAACTTGACCAGCTTCCGGAGTGCCACCTACAATCCGACTCAGTCTCTGACCACAGCTCAAAAAATATTTTGGCGACTTACTCTGGCCGTTTTGCAGGAAACCAGTTGCTATGACACTGGGGTCAAGGAGGAGCGATGACTGGGCATCGGTACTGTCGGCGGTGGCATTGGTCGTAATGTCAGTGGTGGAAAGAGCACCGACAGAGGTGGCATCGGTGGCAGCACCAGATCCAGTTGATGCAGCGGCAGTTCCTGAACATAAATTAATTATAGGCTTGCAGTGAAAACGAAGACAAAAGCATACCAGCACTTGCGTTGTTAGTGGTCGCTGTGGCAGTCGAGTTGGACTAATGCAGATTATTAGTGACTGCAAGACTACAACCCAATGCAAAACTTACAGCAGTGGCAGCAGCAGCAGTTGAGTTGGACTGGTGATGATCATCAGTTGACTACACAACTACAATCTAAAGCGAAACTCACGGCAGTAGCAGCAGTGCCCTTGGCAGCTTGACCACCGAACCGGGGAGCAGCAGATACAGAGACCGCTGCAAACGTGAGACCCAGGAGGATCGAAGAGGTCTTCATTCCCGAATGTACTTTTGAATGAAATTCACAAAAAGAATGTGTAGCTGAAAGCGTTCAAGACAAGCAACACCAGGTCGGAATCGTAGAGAATGGGGACTGAAGCCTAAAACGATCGCTGATCGAGGAAAAGTGAAAGGGTTCGGATGAGCAGAAATAAAATGGAGGAAAGAACGAATGGAAAGCAAAGTGGGAGGCATCTTCTTTTATACCACCACATAGTGTTTGAGATGATTCCGTTCAACAGTCGCTATTGTCGACAAAGAGTGCTTTCAACGCCCCTCGGAAGTAGTATTTGATGTCTAGCTACTAAGCTACCCCGGGAGCTTCCCGGGACCATAGGTGATCTCCTTCCCTCAGCTGAATCTCCAGAGCGCAGCATTGGTATTCCACGGATACAATAGATAGGCGGGTACTTGGATCGTTAGGATACGTTGACGATACGGGAAAGTAGCTTGTATAATTTAAATCTCTGTAAAGACAGTCTTCCTAGAACTAGCTAGTGATAAAAACGAAAATAAATAGATACATACTTCAAATTCGAAGTTGAAACGGAGCGACTTTGTCCAGCATCAATCTCATCCGTGAAAATTAAATGAATGACGGGTGCTTTAATACTGGATACGGGGCACAATGCTCAAACCGTCACGGTAGCGTTGGAGTGAATAGCGATCGCACTTCGAGCCGGAACGGTTGCACTGAAAGACCCTCCGGAGACAGTAAAGCTAAAGGCGCACCATCAGTACCATGTGCGTAGCGACAGCGAAAGACTCACTTTGACCCCGTACAGGAGCTAGAAGAAACCACTCCAGTGATAACATCACAGTAAGTCCCATCGGATAAAGACGTAGCGAACGTTGTAGACCAGTCAAAATCATCATTGTTGATAGCGACGAAGCCAAGGTCGCCTGAGAGGTAGTCAGTTCATGAATTTGAGAGACAATGAGCCAGCCACACTTACCTCGGCCAAACGCAATCTGGTCTGATTGAGGAGACACCCAGTTAGTCATCTCTGCCGATCCAACGGTATTGCGGAATCCAGTCATCCCTGAAATGGCAACCCAACGATGTTGGCAAATCCAACCATCGCCGCTTCCACCTGTCCCAGTACAGTCGCCTGTGCCTAAAATGGGGGCGGTTCTTTGAGATATGTATCGTGGCAAGTGCGCAGGAACCTGCTTACCATTGTTCGGCGCACCGGCGTTCTGGTCAGAGAATGAATAGCTGGACAGAATAGTGACTAAGATCATCATATAAGCACTGGTAGATCAAGGAGAACAGAACGACTCAACCGGTGTTTCCGTAGGTTGAAGCAAGCGAGAAGATGAGTGCAGTGGTATATGTGTTGTTAGGAGAGTTATAATTCAATGAATCACCACCCTGGGCACATATCCATTTAACGAATTCGTTATACGCAGTATTCACATTCACGACTTACTCGTTCTGTATCGTGATTGGTAACAAAAACGTTGGCATCTGAGCTATCAATCCAGCCTAAGCAAGACATTAGCTTAAGGATTCCAGATGCCAACGGATTTGCATGCTTACCCTGATCAGACAGATTCTGCAAGTTGGAGATACCGTTTCCGGAAAAGGCATCTAAAAGAGCAGTAGTGTACCGGAACCTATGAGATCACGTCATCAGCGCATTTCACAACTGCTACAAGACGAGTCGTACTCTTGGACGTTGCCTATGTGGATGATTAATTTCGTTGAGTGGTTAGTTAATTAAGCAGCTACCGCTTACCAATTCCTGTATACATTTCTGGCGTCACAGCTCCACCGTATACCACTTCCTGAGTGAGATAGGGGGGCGATGTCAAGCGGCTCGTAATGTTCGCGAGGTCAGTGGGAGGAATACCTGCACAATCGTTCATTCAACAAACGAACACGAGTACTCAATATCTACTTACTTTTCGCAGCGTCCAGACGCAAGCCATCAACTCCCAAAGAAATCAGGTCGTTGGCGTATTCTGCGAGACGGCTCCGAACATATTCGGTATTAGTCGCTAGACTTTCAAAAACAAGAATAGTCAAGACGGGTGAGGTGAACAAAAGTGAACAAAAAATCACTCTGCAAGCCCATCCAATTGACACGTCCAGACTTCCTCTTCATTGTCGTAGTTGGTTAGAAGGTTATCGGCTTCCAGACCACAGTAGTGAAAGTCCTGTCATATGATAAAACGATACATGGATGAGTGGATGAGATTAAAGGGGCAAGCAAACGCTGAATTCACCTGTGATTCGTAAATTCCAGGGTAGACATATTCCGTGAAGGTAGACCCAGCGACACCAGTTCCTGAATCGATTCCGGTCATATGGTTGAAAATGGTATCTATTTGGGTGTTAGAAGATTGTTAGGACTCGGAGGGAAGCTGACAGACCCGCGATGACCTTTACACCTGCGGTGTGGCAAGTATCTATCATGCTAAGGCCAAGGTCAGTCGTATGGATGCGGAAAGAGGCACAATACGTGCTTTTGGAACTGTGTGCGGTCACCTCGCTTGGAAGTCAAATTGTAGGATACAGGCTGATAGTCGGTGTACCATTCCGTCCCAGTGATATGCTGCTGAGGTGGACTAGCTAGAGGTAGTATAAAACGCATTAAGGAAAAGCTTTTGCTAAGGCTCCGAGAATAAAAACCTTGTACGTAGCCATATCCAGCAGGTCCAAGGAAGGAAGTACATTCTGCAGCGATACTATGGGTATAGAAATGAGCAAGATATACGTCGGAGGAGTTATCTAGACTGCAGACGAACCTATCCCAGGACCACTCAAACATCTGCACAATAACATCCTTGGATACTGTAGAATTATCCCTGGCCACTTGGGTGGATCTTTGGGGGATGGGCAGTGTGTATAGTGAAGAAACAAGGAAAGGAAACGTCAAAAGGAGTGGAAGGAAAGACATGGTGGGCCGAAACAAAAATAATGGGAATATCCAGCCGCAAGGGCCATTTTAAAGGAAGAATCTTCGCCAGGGTCCCGCGACAATCTTTCTTCCGTTTGTCGCACACAGGATGAAACAGAGGCTGCCCCCGATTGACTAATTTCATTGTATCGATAGTGGTAAGCCCAAAGTTGAAACGTTGAGGTACGCATGCTAAAATACCGGCCCTCAGATACGTCCACGAAATCCACGTACTGCTAAGCAACACTTTCCATGGCGCTGACACTATACGTGAAGAGGTCCAGGTGGAGGTCTGAAGTAGGCGGTTGA
The DNA here is from genome assembly GCA_009733575.1 of Gymnopus androsaceus JB14. Classification (NCBI taxonomy): domain Eukaryota; kingdom Fungi; phylum Basidiomycota; class Agaricomycetes; order Agaricales; family Omphalotaceae; genus Gymnopus; species Gymnopus androsaceus. The sequence goes on along the minus strand of ML769552.1, from coordinate 35,969 downwards.
ACGGAAGCCGAGCGATGGTTACACAATGCTTCCGCGGGCGCCTTTTTCTTGTGCCTATCTTCCATCATCCGTTCAATTCTTTTTCATTTTGAAAACGGGCTGCAACAAATTCATTATTAGGAATGGATCCCCTTTCCGCCATCGTTTCTGCTTTGCAACGAGAGTCGATTATCCCTGACGTCATTCCCCAATCTTCAGCTTTCTCTCCCTCTGTACTATTCTCTGTTATCTACCCTGGTGGAAAGGAAGCTGTTCTCAGCACCGAGCTCACCCGAGAAGATACGCTCGAAGAGCCAGAGATCAACTTCACTCCTATGGTCGCCAGCGACGAATCCGCCGGAGATTCGACGAGTAATCGTGGAGAGACGTCTTATACTTTGGTAATGACGGATCCTGATGCGCCTTCGAGAGCAGATCCAAAGTTTAGACAGTTTAGACACTGGGTCGTACGTGTTTCCATCCCGCTGAGTTGAACGAATTTTTCCGAACCTAGTGGCAGATAACTGGTCTCAAGTCTCCTGCTATGACAACCGAAATTGCACGTGGAACTGCTAGTTTGACGGCATTGAAGACCAAGGCATCTACCACTCCTTATCGTCCACCTGGTCCTCCACCTGGTAGTGGCTTACACAGATACTGTTAGTTCTTTGCCTCGAGCTCAACCCCTAACTTTTCTTTTCATGTGTTTTACATGATTTGTATTGTAGGTTTCTTACTCTTCCAGGAACCCGCCGGAGGCTCTTTCACGATTCCGCAAGGCGCTAAGGAACACGGAGAGGCTCTCGAAGAGCGGCGCAGCTGGAACGCGTTCGATTTCGGAACCCAGTATGGCTTGAAGCTTGTCGGAGCCAACTATTTTATCGTGAGATCGGTTGATGTATGAGGACATTGACAAGGATTTCTAGTGGCAGATATTCGGACTTGGAACCGAGAAGCAACTAAATGTAAAAGTATAAACTTAAAGTGTAGACCAAATCTCAAGTCTTATTCTGTGTCAACCAGCTAATTGCACCTCTTGATCTAATGAACTGATTGTCAGCATCCAGTTTACTTACAGTCCAGAACTTTGTAATGATTGTCTCGACGCATCAAGTCGGACGTAAAACGCGTAGGAACTGGTTTCGAGAATCTTAACTCGATAATATATGGTATATGTACAGTACATCGGAATACAAAAAATTCAATCGATGACTAGTCCAAGTAATCATACATGGTTGCGATAGCAAGAAATTGTTCAAATGCAAACATAGTTGAAGAACGAAAGTCATAATCAGAGGATGACTATTGTCCCATGACTTCCTTCCATGTCCGACTGAACAGTAAGATGTGTACTAATATTTTCAGGCTGTGGCATTCCTTCATTTGGTAAATCATGATAATAAATATCAGGCTTAGCAGGGGCTGCTTGGCAATGTATGCGAAGCTTTAGCCCATTCCGTTTGATGTTTTGCAAAGTTTCCAGCTCTGCCTCAGAGAAGGATTGCTGGGATTCGGCAGAGTACAGGACATCGCAATATTTCAGTGAACACGTTGCTTGGGATCGACTTTCGAGGAAATTGATCAAGGCCGCATTGGTAAAAGAAGTCATGGACTCCAGCCCCGACTCACGCTGGATCGTAGGCCTAGTTGGTCCCAATGCATGTAATTTACGGGTGAGGATTCTAATGTTTTGTAGTCGAGGCCACAAGGGAGATACATTGCAGGGTGATGAGGTGAGGCTAGAAAGATGGGAGTCCTGCAGGGGGAAGCAGGTCAACCAGGATGTCAACAGAAAGGTGACCAAATTTGGAGTTTGGGATATGCATTCTGTTAATGCTGATGGAAGCATCATCCCATCCAGCTTTAATGTTTCTAGAGTATGCAATGGTACTCCAGAAAATGGCCATCTTGACACTAGTGTCCAATTGGTTGTAAAGCTGAGTGACTGTAAAGCAGGAACCTGAATGCAGTCAATCAGGGAAGTCATGGCAGCCTGAAGGGAAACAGACTGTTGGCCTCCCAGCTGGTCTCGTTGAATCTGTAATTTCATCTCTTTTAGCTCAGAGAGATAGACCACACTATTGGACACCTCATCATTCACAGCTATCTGGAGAGAAAGAGACTGCAACCGTGGCATTCCTGCTAAAATAGCTAATGCTTTAGAAGAAGTCAAGCGATCTCCAATAGCAAGGCTGGTCATATTTCCCCAATTGCAAGGTAATGTCAAGTATTTCTGATCCCTGGCAAATAATTGTTTCACCTCGAGCTTCCTCAATGCGGGCATTGCAGAAAAAAGAAGAGTGGCAACTTTGTTGTGACTTTCAGAGAACTGCGATACACCATGCACATCATGCAAATGCAATGATTCAAGAGTCGGAAATGAGGAAGGAGATAGTAGTTGGTGGAAAAAGGAGAAAGTCGGAGTGGATGGAGCCAGGTACAGGTCCTTGAATCTGCTACTGAATGACATCAATGCGTGAAGCATTGACTGCATATTCTCTCCTTGAGCCGTGATATCAAGCTGTCGACCCACATGGATAGTTCTGCTTCCATGGAGGGAGAAGGATACAGGGAGCGAGCCTGAACGTTGCAACCACAAAGTGATTCCTGCTATCCGTCGAGAGCAATCATCACGAGTTAATTGGGAAGGAAGATGGATATGCAGTGAATTCCAAAGCTGAGGTGTGCTTAGAGCAACGCGTCTCCAATGCCGAGAGATTATGGTGAAAATCAGCGGGGTTTCATTCAGCCTTCGAAGTGCGTATGGAGGCTCTGTTGGAAGACACCATACAAATATTTCAGCGAGTGTTTCTGTAGGAATCTGACGAATGGGAGAGATCAGGGCTCTGTGGGCCTCGATATAGTCTGTGAGTTTCTGCTTTTCCGACAAGAGACTTGTCAGAAGAGTCTGAACACGATCTATTTCCGCTTCCAATTGGCAGAGTTCAAGCTGAGGTTGAACGAGAAGAGCCTTGAGCATGCTCAGCTCGGCTGAGCTGGGAATATGATTCGTTCCAATCACTGAAGCGAAGGGTGAATGATCTTTATTCCAAGAGGAAGACGTTGTCATTAGGTCTGTGGTGGTGAAAGTCAAAGCAAGAAGTGGCGAGAGTGATAAATGGGCGCTTATTTTCCGTCTCACTAATCTCCGTCTTTTCCTCTCACCACCATGGCATCCAAACTCTCGATCTCCTCAACGGTCAAGCTATCTACTGGCAAGCTCGTAATATCTCTCTGATAAATTTCGTCTAATGTAGCAATGTCCGTAGGCCATCTCATGCCTATCCTAGGCTTCGGAGTGTATCAGAATTATGACGCAAGATCCTCTTGCCTCGAAGCATTCAAGGCAGGATACAAGTACGTCCGAGTCGATTATTTAGAACTCAGCTGCCTTGAAGAAAAGATGATGTACTGAGATGTTCATTCACTCTAGACATATCGATTCGGCTCAGATGTACAGAAACGAAGCTGCTGTTGGCGAAGCAGTTCGGGAAAGTGGTCTCAACAGATCTGATCTTTTTATCAGTGAGGGAGCTCTGAAATACCTACCTTGGTTATTTTTCTAATTCTATATCTGCAGCAACCAAATGCGCGTCCCAGAATCATGGCTACGAGAGTACATTGAAAGGCGTAGATGAATCTTTGGCCAAGTTAAAGTTTGGTACGTGTATTCGACGTCATTCGATAATATTCATCGTCTGAAGTGCCGGACTCTAGATTATGTGGACCTCTTTCTCATTCATGATCCTTTGTCTGGATCGGAGAAACGTCTCGAAACTTACAAGGCTTTACAAGAGTGCAAGGCAGCGGGAAAGATCAGGACAGTCGGAGTGTCGAATTAGTACGCATACCAGCATCGACTTATGCAGGCACGACTCATTGAACTGAAAACTACAGCAACGTCAAGCATCTCGAAGAAATCCGAAATGCTGGATATGAACTACCTGCGGTTAATCAAATCGAGGTATATGCTTTTGAAACGGTTATCTATATGAGGTAGAAGATACTGATGATGATTTATATATAGCTCCATCCATTGTGCCAGCAAAAGCCAATTGTCGAGTATTGTCAGAAGAACTCTATTGTGGTTCAAGCGTACTGCCCCATTATTCGAGGCAAGATGGATCATGAGGTTTTCACGTCCATCGCAGCCAAGGTTAGTTGGTTTATATACTACTACGAGTGTGCTTCCGTTCTGAACCAGGTTTATCACCAGCATAAGCGTGATCCTGCGCAGATTTTGATTCGTTGGTCTCTTCAGAAAGGGTGTGTATCGTTCTTTTCACACCGATCCTGTCTGACACAAATCGAATTTAGCTTTGTACCACTTCCCAAAAGTGCTACTCCATCTCGCATCGAGTCTAACGCCAAGGTGTTTGATTTCGAGCTGGATGATGATGATATGGAACGTATCAGTGCATTGGATCAGGGGAAGCAAGGTGCAATTAGTTGGAACCCTGTTGACAGGGATTAAATAAAGGTTTATGGTTACAGTATTGCTATTCTTAACGATGGTGTCAAAGCTGTTCTTATCACCCATAGATAGTCGAAGATACGGATAAACGTGTACTACATACAAGTATGGAAAATAGTTGTTTGAATTTCTACCACTGAGAAGCTGGAGGAGCTCAACTCGGTTGAATGAGCGAATCTCCGGGTCCCTACCCAGCGATTCTGAAAATTTGAAGAACTTAGGACTAGAATGATAAAGCGTAAGTTTTTCTTTTACAATTTGAGAAGGTCATACGACGTACTAATACACATTTCCCTCGGTAAATTGCAAATTGGATCCAATCGCTCCCCACTAAGGGCTTTATAAGTGGACTGAAAGGAAGGAACAGAAGGTAGAGACGTGCAATTATAGAAGCGGTACCAAACACTTCCACATTCGGAAATGTAAAGCTGGGGCGGTCAAAACGATGAGTTAAGAGGTACGTGGGCAACACAGAAAGTCACACTTGTCTGTCTTTCTGGTCTTGGCTACATATGTCACTAGATGAAAAGAAGTAGTGTATCAACAACATACAGAATACAGAACCGGGTTCAATACTTACGGGATATGCGTGAATATGCATCTGAGCCCTCATCGTTTTTGTATCCACACTCGATCTCTTCAATGGTAGTATCCCACAGCTTTTGATCAAGCCGCGGTACTGGGCAGTGGCCCGTGGGTTCCGAAATCCAACGCATTCAAGCTCCGTCGCTCTTCAAGCTTCAAGCTTCAAGTGCCTCTCCGTATTGGATTTCAGGATCCTGGAAGATCAAGAAGCTGTTAAAAAAATGCATGAGATAGGGCTATGTGTGAAGTCCGGGATAATAATATACCCTAATCTTCATGTTCCTTTTCAACAGGTGCGACCTTTACTAATTACTACGCCTCATATGGCAGGCGAAAAGCGGGTGTCGTATTAGAATTCATTGGACAGGAGTTGAGAATTTACCTATATGTATACAGCCTCATTTTTATCCATGTCCTCGTGCCCTGCCTTATCCTTAATGGGTTTAGGGCGTCATTGACGAGCACGTGACGGTGTTTGAAGTTGAAGCGTGGCGGTGTTTACTTCGGCTCTTGTTCTCTTCTTCGACAACGACCACGCAGTTCAAGCTTCAAGATCCAGCAAAGTGCTGCAGTTTGAGGCTGGGGTAAGGAGGTGTGTATGCGAGCAAGGTCTGTCGAAGCCCAATTCTGTCGAATATTGTACCCTCAACGCCCTGTAGAGATCCAGAAAGCACACAAATAAATCGAATTAACGCGATTACGAGGCTCAAAAGACACGTCTCAAAAACGAATCAACGAATCTCGAATTTCTCTACTATTTTTTACTCATTTTTTCACGATATCATTGACCGACATTTAACGAAATATATACGACAGAATGCCACCACTACTGTCACGTCCAGCAGACACTCATGCTTCTGATATCCCATCCATCCGCCTCGTCGCTGCAACTCCTTCAGCGTCTGGCATGTCCTCTGACTATTCTTGGACTTCTGTACCTTCGATTCCTTCGCCAATCGCGCCCAAAGGTTCGCCTCGCAAGCGCCTAGTCCCGAAAAAGTCCAAACTCGGCTTACTCGGCGGCAGCAAGAAGGACAGAGCCCAAGATCTCTCTGACGTCGTTCGACGCGTCGGAGGAGGAGCTTCTTCTACTTCTTCGCGACGAGGCGGCGGGTTCGAAATATACGTGGACCCGACCGATCCTGAGATTGGCGAAATCGTCATGGTAAAGAAGAAAAAGTCACGAGGTGGCTTGGATGGTCTTCGATGGGGGTCTGGAGGAGGTGCGCTAGAGGAAGTTACGAACGTACCGCCGGTATCTCAACCGGTTACGGCAATCACGAAGGTAAAGGCTGAGGAAAAGGAGAAGGATAAATGGTGGACCTTGGGAAGAGGGAGGAAGGATTCCAAGGAGAAGGAGAAGGAAAAGGCCAGAGAGAAATCTGAAGCTCGCCCTCAACCTCCTCGTTCGAAAAGTAGGTTTCCATATATTTTCGCGTAGTCGTCGTTCTCACCTTGTCCCAGCGCCCGAACCTTTCAAGTCTGTCCCCGAAACCCAATCCCGCGCTCGATTCAATTCACTCGATTCTGGCATGTTACTGACGTCTGCCCAACCCACTTCTTTCAACGCTGCAGATTACAACTCGAGAAATACATCTACTCCCTTGTTGAATGCAACGGATCCAATAGAGCCTGGAACCTATTCCCGTTCCGCGACGCCTACGTTCGGCGGTCTTCTTGCGCCGCCGTCACAGCTCGATGGCATGATGGATCCCTCCCAAGGCGCAGGTAACCAGAATTCCATCGCGCTACGCGCCATGAGATCTGTTCGTTCCATGGCTCGTATGGGAAGCTGGGCACAGCTCCGAAACGGGACTGGGCCAGGGGAGCAAGTACCACAAAAGGAGACGGATAAGGGTAAGGACAAGGTGAAGACCAAGTCGAAAGACAAGGACGAGTCGAAGAAGAAGACCAAGAAGGAGAAGGAGAAGGGCGAGAAGAAGGAGGACAAGACCAAATCCCAACGCATTCGCAATTCCACGAGTAGCTTCGAGGCTGGTGGTCTTACAGCTAGCCCTGAAGCCAGGACGAACACCGTAGCGTCGCTTGGGAAGAAGAAGCGTAGTATTCTAGGTCTTGGGCTTCCTACTACGATGAGGCTTCCTGCTGTGCGCAGTGGGTCTACAACCTCTTCGCTCGGCAACAACCTCGATAATAACCGTCTGTCTGTCGAATCCGCTACTGCCATCGCAGGACGTATGAGATCCGGATCGACCATGTCCTCCGCCTCCTCCCTTCGTCCCCTCTCCACAACATCTTCTACAGTCCCGCGTATCCTCAGGGAGCTCATACTCAGGAGCCAGCGTACGCTGGGATGAAGCGGGATTGGAGACGGTCAAGGCGCTGAGAAGGAAGGAGAAGGAGACAAGGAGGCAGAGTATTGAGGATGCCGAAGCTGATGCGAAGAGAAAGAAGGCGAATAGGGAGAGTAGGAGGTCCTCTGAGGGGAGGAGAAGGACGCCGATTGTGGATGTGTTCCCGGAGATTCAAGAAAGCTCTCCCGAAGCCGGGACCGAGACCGACGGTTGGGGCCAGGTCTGTTTCAGCGCCTTTGTTGATGCTTGAGGAGGCTACTTCAGATGGACATGAGCGTATAACGGATAGTCCGACGGAAACTCCTGTCAAGGCTCGGGCTCGTCCTCGTCCTCTTTCTGAGCAGTTGTTGGGACGGAAACGACCACAAGGGATACATGAGGAGGATGGTGAAGGTGATTATTATTTCGCTTTATTTTATTTTATTGGTACTCAACCTGCTCTGGGCGTATAGGTGTCATATCCATCTTGTCAGCTGCTACAAACGATCTCGCGCAACTGATCAACCACCTCGATTTGGAAGCGACGCCTGGGGCTACACCAGGCTCAGTTACGCCTGATACCACCCCTTGGAAGCGTCCAGGTGGTTTCCAACAATCCCCTGATACTACTGGTCAGGATAGTCCTACCAAGAAGACTTTGCGCGATACTATGAGTTCGATAAGCTCGCTGAGGCCGTACGCTCAATCCCGTGCCGGCGCAGGCGCAGTTTCTGCTACCTCCACTGCCACTGTCGAGAGAACCAACCCCCAGGATCTTCTCGACCAACAGATTGCTCCTTGGCCGGTGTTGAACTCTTTCTTCCCCCAGACCAAAGCGAAAGATGCGGGTGCCGATGTCGATGCGTTCCCTGCGGCTACGGCTACGGTTGGGCCATCCAAGACTCGAGCGATGCACAAGCGGACCATGTCCCCTGCGGGATACATCCCGGAACCATCTCCGTCACCTGCTTTACGTCCCTTGCGTCCTGCAAAGTCGCGGAATATGAATATGATTGTCTCGGCTTACAACAACTCAAGCTCCAAACCGCTGGGACCGCCTCCGTCGATGGAGCTTCCGCTCTCGCCGATAAATGGAGTTGGACCAGGACCTGGACGTGCGCCTTCCGCTCTTACTTTTGGATCGAGAGCTTCTTCCCGAGAGGGCCATTCATCCTCGATCAGCTCCATGGATGAGCTCAACCAGCTTCCGAGGAGTCGTAATCCCGTGTTCAGACCCGCCCATGGACATGCTAGGAATCGTTCCTCATTGCTATCTTCCCAACTAGGCGGCAGCGGCAGCCAGGGTAGCATTCGTATTCCCGACTTGGAAGAAGATGATGAAGAGTTCACCACGAGTCGACCTCTTGCTCCCGGTGCCCGAAGACAGCTCGGTATGAAGGGTACCATGGGCGGATCCGATGTCTCTGCGTACGCTGTGGATGACGCCGACATGGATTCGTCCGACCCGGATTCGGATATCCCTGATGAGCTGCAGGTTATTCTGGATAGGCAGTCTCCGAGGGTTTCTGTTCATTCGGTGGAGGATTCGACCATGTCCTACCGAGGGGATAATTCGGCTTCTGGTTCTGAGTCTGTTTCATCCGATGTTCCCCTCGATGTACCGGTTTCTGTCTTGGATGAATCTCAACTTGGTTCGAGTTTGAGTGAGCCAGAGTCGGTTGATGTGCATCTCCCCGTATTCCATCTCATCGACGTAAACGATATGATGATGGACGTGGACGAAGACGACAACGACCACGACAATGACAACGACAATGAAACCAAAAAGTCGTTTGATTTCACTGGCGAGCTGCAAAAGCTTAATGAATCTGGAGGCTCGGACAGAGCGAGCTTTGTGGAGCAGTTGGAGATGGCGTTTAAGACCCCCGCCAAGGTTGATTTGAGGTATGATTTTGGTGGTGGGCTGTTGCAGGTTGATGTTCCGCCTCTTCCGGCGCTTCCGCTTCATACGATGGGCAGTGGCACGGACAGCTCGTCGAGTATGGAGGTTTCGGATTCGTCTCAAGAAGCTCGGTACGGTGGAAGTACTAGCTCCGCAACTTCAGCTTCACTGGAAGAGTTCCCGATATCTCGGTTACTGGACGCCAAGGAACCTACGTTACTTCCTGGCTCGGACAGTCTCAGCAGTACCGATTCTCATGATATCCCTCTTCCTCGTCCAATGATCACCAAGGGCTTGAAACCTTCCTCGTCCACTGGTTCCCGTCCTTCAGATGGCGAACTAAACCAAGCATTCAAATTCGGAGGGTTCTCCAAAACACCGTCGTTGGAAAAGCCTATCACCCTTTCGGATATCATTCCTCCTCCGTCCAGGGTCCGAGCCATGTCTAATGCGTCGGTGTACTCTGTGGATGATTCGGTGGATGATTCGGTGATCAACTCTATCATGGCGAAGGCTTCGGAAATCCCAGCTGCACGACCACGGCTTGATTCGGATTCGAGTGTTAAACGCAAGGCGCGAGAGAACTCGGCGATGCATAGTATTGGCTATCGACATTCCAGACACGAATCCATCAATAGTTTCAATGGGTTTGATTCGTTCGAAGAGGTTAGACGAGGATTCGAGTTTCATGATTATCGTCCCTCATTCTATCCACCCCCGGTATCGACTACTAGTGGGCGCCGAAACTACCATGGCAGAGAAGAGTCCGTGATGAGTTTCGCTTCGATATCGTCCTATGGTCATGTTGTCAACCCGGGCATTCCTGATCCATTCGATTATGGCTTGCCAAGTCTACGGGAACGACCCTCTTCGGAAGATATGACCTCGTCATCCATGGCAATGAGCATGAGCGTGGACGACACGTTCTCTTTCCTCAGACACGCTCCTCCGCGAAAACGCGTCGAGAGTGATGCATCCAGTTTCTATTTCAATGCATCTGCTGTTTCTGCTGGTACTGGCAGAGGACACCGCCGTCGAGAATCCAACATGTCCGTGGTTTCACAGGGCCCGCCTATAAGCTTGTATAACCGAAGCTTTGGGACTCATAGGCGCAATGATTCTTCGGGCAGCGTCAGCTCCATTGCTCATTCGTATGCTATGCACGGTGCGAATGGCGGACGCGCAGCCTGGGCTCATCATAAACAGGACGCATCCGTTGACTCTGTCGATAGCCAGTTCTCTGCTATGCGCTTGGGTCGACCAGGTATTGGAGATAAGATGTTTGATACTGCAGCTAACTTTGTAGGAGGCCCATTAGCTTCCATCTCTGCTTCACCTCCAGGTAGCTCTTATGCTCAATCCACTCGATCTCATAACTCGTTTGACTCGATCATGGACGATGATCAGCGCTCGTCTATGGAAGACTCGTTGTTCGACAAGACAGGACATCGATCGAGCGTTTCCTCCGAGTCGGTGTTTGGGTATGATGATTCAGTTCGTTATCCTGCAGGGCAACTTCTTCCCCCGAATGCGTTCCGACCGTTGTCCTCTCTGAGTATCAACAGTACTCACAGCCCTATCAAGGAAGATGATACTATGATTAGTGTAAGCTTCTCTACATTTCCTGATTATGAACTTTATTGATTTTCCATGCAGATGATTGGAGGTGGCCATGTCCGTCGTCGCTCTGTCGGTTCAGTCATTGAGGCCTCACCATGTGTTCGTGTGGGACATCTTGGAAAGCGCAAACAACCGCCTTTCGAAGCCTTGCAAAGTGATTCGGATGATGCTGGACATGCTATCAAAGCGCGGATTGTCGAGAAAGCCTCCATCGTATCTACCTCTTCCTCTAAATTTGGCGGAGAGAGAATGATTCGAGCCAGGAGAGGCATCTTGGAAAGACAGAGTTTGGAGGAAAGCTGTTTGATCGCTGACGGCGAGGATTTATCCGTTGCTTGTGAGTTGCTATCTTTTTCAAGGCTACATAGGCTGTGTACTGACATGAACACCAAGACTCCATGCCTGTCTTCTCGCGACCAAGTCCTGCCACTCGTTCTCGCTCTAGCACCTGCACATCATCAAGTTCTGGCGTCGACACGCCTCCGCTTTCAGCTTCGGATGGATCTTCAACCTCTGGAGGGTCGCAATCTAGCATTGATCTCTCCCATCTCAATAAGATTTTGGCTAATACTACACATCCAACATCGACCATGCAGCAGAGGGACCGGACCCGAGCTCGTGGACAAGGTCATCGCCGTCGAATTTCTCAAGCAAGAATGTCGCGATCTTCGGTCTATGAGACGATTGAGGAGGAGATGTCTAGTCCTAATGATAGTCCTCTTTCTCAATCGATTGCTTCCAAGAAGAGTAGTCCTACAGCCATCCAGCCGGTATTCATCGTTGATCCTTCTGATACTGCTTCGATGCACTCTATCGATTCTTGGGATGAGGAACGCGGTATCCTTGCTATGAGGCGCTACTACGAGCTGAGAAGCGAAGCTGAGTATACTGTCACTGAGAGTAGGCGCGTTTGGGTGGATACGCCCTTCTCCGTGTATGCCTTGCAAAGTAAGTCCTGCGTTCATTACCCTCTATTCTAGTTGATAAACTTGCTCGCGAACCAGATTTCGATCCGCCTCGCCATCCTTCCGGTATGCAAGCGCTTTTGGCCAGTTCAGTTGAAAGCTATGGACCTCTTCCATCGGAATTGCGCTCTCAGCGAAGGCGAACGTCATCTCGACCTTCACCTTATCCTCCAGGCAGATCTGTTCGCGTTTCGCTCTCTTCGGATTGTCCTCGTCCTCCTGTCTTTGCTGCTGAGACTTCTCGCGTTTACAACAGCGCTCACAGTCCACCTTTGAAGGAGGTACCTGTCCAGTCTAACATCGTATCGAGCCCTCCAGCCGCTCTTCCTTTGTCGACAAAGAAAGTCTTCTCTCGCGAGATGAACTCTCCGGAGCAGGCTGTAACGAAGCGAGAGAATGCTAGACCCCGTGTTGCATCAACAGCTAGGCGTACGGCTCTCGGATGGTCAAAGCGGACTGCCAAGGCCTCTTCGGAATTGAAAGAAAATAACAGCTCTGGTCAGGGTTTAGGCATGACGTGAGTTTTAGTTTTTCTGGTCACGAATTTCGTACGAATTTTCGTTTCTAATTGTGAACTCTAGCCCTGGTAATACTTCACTTCGTCTGAGTCGACCGCGTCCCCGTGGTCGACCGACACCCGCCAGGCCTACAGCGCGAGTCTAACACCCACCATGCAACAACCAACATTTTTTGAATTCTTCCGGTCACGCAACTCCCTGCTAGTAAGGGATTCTGCTGACATCTTTTTGCCTCTATGCCTCTATTGATCTATGCCCACTGTTTACGTTCACGTCTCATCCTCACGCATTTCTTCTACGATTCTCCATCACGTTCTGCATGACTTGCTATTCTGTTGTCGCTTACGATTGTTGTTTTGATGTTTTTTTCTCTTAGTTTTCGTTTTCGTTCTTTTTTTGCTTCATGCTTGTAAAGTACGACTTTCCACGTTTACGCTTACGTCTGGGATTGCCTCTGGTTCCCACTACGACGTTCCGACATTTCAAACTTGTCACGACACGACATTGTGGTTTCTTTTTTTTTTGCTCTTTAGATTCATTATCTTTCTTCTTGCTCGGTCTGCTTACTATCTCTTTGCTTTTTTCACCTCGCTATCAGACTTGTTCGCCCGTCTAGGCCCTTTCATTTCTTATATGAGCCAAGATAGGTTTGCTTTCGTGTTCTGTTGTGTACAAAAGTTGAAGATAGGAAGTATGCCCCAATCATCTCTCTCAAGATATCATTATACAGTAACGTAGCGGATTTGTGTATCTAGTTCGTAGATCGAATCAAGAACACTCTGTTCGCTTTCAAACTTGTCCCTGAATAAGGCTAGTGGGTTATTCTCCGTGGTATTAAGGTGGTTTCGTGGCGTTCTTACTTGAAGTTTGCAGGGTCAGTTATGGCTGGAACAGAGCAAGTTCCACCGAACAGCAGGTCGAAAGCCACGTAGACTGTTAGTGCTTGGATTTTGGCTAGGCTGAAGTAAATATATGATCTTTTAACGATTCAAACACAAATACAGGGCCAGTGGTATATACAGGGCATAGAAGAACATGAGCTTTACATCAGTGCATGGAGGTAATTTAGGACGAGAGAAAAACTGCTCTTTTAAACAAAAATGGATCCCAGTATCAAGCCCTATTATCGTTGATTTTTAAATCAACTCCAGAATTCAAAAGCGAAGTGCGATCCTCATCACTCAAACCACTAGCACTACTTGCGCAATCATCCTCTGAGTCGTAGCACCCATTTTCCAGTTCAAGGTGTACAGATTGTAAAGGGCGAACCCCAGATCCAGCCTTCGCTCGCGCCGAGATAACAGGAAGACAAGATACTGGTATCCACGCGTCTGCACACCAAATCCACTAGTTGCGGACAAGGTGCTAGGCTTGTCGACAATGAAGAAACGAATGAGGGACGCCGAGAAGCAGGTCTACCATCAACCTCAACCTCCGGCGTCGACGGTGGTGGTTCCGGTGAAGAGAATTTCTGCGGTCCCAATGCCGACAACAGCGCAGAATCTGCATCGGAGAGGTTTATTTTTTCCAGGGTGGAAAATCGTCGTAGGAAATTGGCAAACGTTGTCTCCGAGCTAGACCTAAGACTACGCAGCTCAAGGCACTCGACCTGCTGTAAGGGATAGAAACAAGAATCGGTAACTTGAGTCGTTGTTGTTGCTGTTGTCGAAGCTTCTAATAAGTCAAGGAGTGCGGTGGCATCTGAGGCACCCGTGGGTTCCAAGATTGCAGCAAGATCCTCGAGTTCAAGCTCGGAGAGAGATGGAAGCGGAATAGGGAGAGGAACGTAACCCCGTACTCGACATCCACAAATCCAAAATAAAATTTCGTGAGTTTCGGCATGGATATAATGTGAGGTACGCGTCCTGTCGCGTCTAATCTCGGACCCCATCCAGCAATAGCGAGTCTTTCCAGCCCCGGACACCCAAGGAGGATATCGGTAAACTGGCCTAGATTAGGCATAACTTCATACGCATGAAATTTGAACTCCAACTCCAAGAGATTCGCGAATGAAGACCTGCTTTGCCAATCAACATGTACTCCGACCAATGACAAGTCGCGTAGGGATGGCAAGCAAGCTCCTCCAAAGAAGCGAATTGGCTCCCTGAGTGCTATAGGTTCGAAACACTGGCCTTTTCTTGCCAAATACGCGTTACACCTGGACAGGGCTACACTTTTTAACGTCGGGAAAGAGTCAACACTGGGACCAAGGTTCCGTGTAAGGTCTAAAAACGCGTGAATCGGAGCCCAGGTATCGGTGAAGAACTCGAGGTGTCGCCATCGTTTGGCGTGGGGGAGGATGAGAGAGATGATTTGTGAAGCCGAGTCGCGGCTAAAGGGATGGTCTTCTTCAGACTCCCAGTTCCAACCTTCATCTCGGAAATCGAAGAGCATGTCGAGAGGATAGGTCTTGGAACGAGATAACCATGCCTGTAAGTAGGCGAATTGGCCGCAAGAGCAGGGAAGAGACATCCTGATGGATGTCCAAAGAGAGCCTGTCGCGATAGATACCTTTCGCCAACGCGAACAAATATGTGAAATGGTTAATGGAAAAAACGCAGTGTCAACCAGGTCATCCGAGTCCGAGTTGTCAATTGCGTTTAAAAAGATGTAAGAGAGTATTTCGTTGGGAAGAGCATGAATTCCAGATCGAGAATGGGGTTGGGAAGAAGCGACCATGTATATAGGTCCAATAAAGCAAGCAGTGGCCGCGGAGGTTATGCGTGTGTCGCTCTTACAGGATGACTGATGGTTGCATATAGCACTGACGGCGGTGGCACTATGCGAGAATGATCTGATCCTGGAAGGAAGCACGAAGAAGCGCGTTATTTAGGGACGCTTTTCATGCGCCATCGAGCATTAGAAGCACTCACATTAAAGGGAGGGAAGATAAGTCATAAGGCAGAAGCTGAATGAGCCCTCTAAATCCTCTCTTGCTTTTATATACATGGAGGCAGGACAAATGGTCAGATACCTCGAGGCGCTTTAGGCGCTTGTCCCATCAGCAGCCACATCGCGCCGTAGGCGCGCAATACAAAAAAGTATAAAGACTGTCCTGAAAAGGGAAGCTTCAACAAGATTTCCCTGGTACTCTGCCTCATGTCGCTCGATAGCACCGATATGGACACTCCCGAGCCGTTCCGGGAGCCTCATGTCGCGAGGTTTGTGTGGTACTGTGGTCCAGTCTGTTTGTCCTGTGGGCGGCGCAGACATAGCTATGCCTCGAGGCTAAGAAACAAAGGGATTGGAATCACAGTTCAACGTTCAACTTACAGTACCACCTGTCAAGGAACTCGTACAGTACTCTATCAGGTTCGATGGCTACCGTACATTGACCTATTTTGTACTGAACTCAGATGGAAAATGCGAAAGAATAGAATGAGAAGGAGAGGAATACAGTTCACCTATTGAACATTGAGCCGCTCACTGCATCGGAGGAAAAAAAGAGCGAATATAATGCTAACGGTCCTGATTGCACGGTCCTAGTTGGGTCCTAGCGCCCCGCTCGCAATCGAGAAACACGGGTAAATGCGAGTGTGTTAGGGACATTGGTGCCTTCTACTTCAGGGGGTACTTGGATTCTGCGTTAAGGTTTGAGAACATATCAAAGACGACAAGATGAGTTGAATCGTACATCTACAATCGACGATACCGATACAAAGAAATTATTATTACATCTTGGCAACAGCAAAGGTTACCGGTACCGGCCAGGAGTTCGGCCTGTGGGTACTATGAGCGACCATTGCCACCGCCTCCCCACTCATCCTCATCGACTCTTGCCCACCAGACACACACGAGCACTACTCTCAGCGCTCGGACAATATGCCAAGATTCACTTTTCGCAGAGAGGACCACAGAAAAGAAATATCACCAATGTGTGACATCCGCCTCAGCCTCCCCAAACAAACTAGTCTTCTGAATCTTAAACCCTTCAACCTTCCCATCCCCAATGTCGGCGACCTCCATCTCATACAACCTCGGAAACTCCCTCTCCAAAAACCTCACAATATGCGTATTGATTTGCTCAAACTCCAACAAAAACCCATCATGTCCATCCGGTGACTGTATCGTCACCAGCTCCGCATTGGGAATATGAGTTGCAATCTCCTTTTGCTCTGAAGGGGTGAAAAGACCGTCTGTGGAGATGCTGATGACTAGAGCGCGAGGAGGGAGAGTACTCAGTACACGTCTGAGGGTCGCCGATTCGTCCTCCGAAGCAAATTCGCGATCACGAGCGATATCGTGCGTATCCAGCTTGCGGGTGATATGGATGTAACAATTCGCATCGAACCTCGCTGTGAACTTGTCGCCTTGGTATCGCAGATACGACTGAGCAGAGAATATCGGGGTCGGGTTGGGATTAGTGGAAGGGCTTGTCGGTGGGGAAGACGGTCGTTCGCCGATCTTTGAGTTGCGATGACCATCATTATGCGCTGCCCTCGCATCATCCTCTGCTCGGATTTTGGGTGATCCAGGAGGAGTAAGAGGTGTTCTTGCCTCTTTTTGGATCTGTGCTTTTCTCCCGAAGCGACTCTCGAACGAGTCTCGAGATCTGTACGTTAAGAGCGCACTCATACGCGCCGCGGCGAGTCCAGATGCAGGTTGGTTAGTGTAATACCCATCATAATAACCTGGATCACTGTAAATGCTTTGACGTTGGGCTTCACCCCAGCTAATACACCAGGCCGAGTGGCGGGCGGAGGTAGCAAGTGGAATGATATGTTTGATGTAGCCTGGAGATGTACATAGCGGCCATTCGAGGACAGACATGCCTCCCATGGATCCGCCGATGACTACAGCGACTGAAGAGACGCCAAGGTGATCTAGAACGTGTCTATGCAGTCGAACATCGTCTCTGATCGTTGTTGGGGGAAAGTCGGGTCCGTAGATCTTTCCAGTGTCTGGGTTGACGGTTATAGGTGATGCTGTACCGTATGGCGAGCCCAAGACATTAGCACAAAAAATCATATACCTTCTGGGATCAAAAGCTTTTCCTGGCCCATTAACGGTCCCCACCTATAAGATTATGTGAATTTCTACTCACAATAAGCATTCAGAGACGAGGAGAGTGTAACACACCAGTCTGTAACGTCTGCGCTTCCAGTAAAAGCATGACAGATAATCATGACATTATCTTTGGCCTCGTTCAACGTTCCCCATGTCTTGTATGCAACAGGAACTTCACGTAGCTCTGCTCCACACTCTAGAGTGAAGCTGGGGACGGTTAGATAGGATTGGTCTAAAAGAGCGTTTAGATCCTGAGTCATCGCAGATCCGGAGGGAAAAGATTGGGAGAGAAGCATCCTGGAGAGCTTGGATTATAAGAGTAGAGAATCAATGGCAACAGGAAACGACCGAACACTCTACAACCGAACAGCAGAGCTAGATCCAGTAGGTAAGGGAGAGAGTATTCATTTTTACGGCGCTTACGTTGTTAGGCGCTAAAGCACCATTCGAATCGCCAACTACGCGCCGCGCGCGAGCGCCAGACATCTCCGTCTGTGAGAAAATTAAACATCCACTCCTTCTTAGCTAGCTTAATCTCCCAGCTGTAATCTCCATTTCGTCGTCGAAAGACAAAATGTCGGACCGACAGTACTATTCCTCATGGAATAAAGATCATTCACCCTTCGCTTCATTGATTGGAACGAATCATATTCCCAGTTCAGCCGAGCTGAGCATGCTCAAGGCTCTTCTCGTTCAACCTCAGCTTGAACTCTGCCAATTGGAAGCGGAAATAGATCGTGTTCAGACTCTTCTGACAAGTCTCTTGTCAGAAAAGCAGAAACTCACAGACTATATCGGGGCTCACAGAGCCCTGATCTCCCCCATTCGTCAGATTCCTACGGAAACACTCGCCGAAATATTTGTATGGTGTCTTCCAACAGAATGTCCATATGCAGTTCGAAATCTGAATGAAGCTCCCCTTGTTTTCACCGTAATCTCTCGGGACTGGAGGTGCATTGCTCTCAGTACACCTCGGCTGTGGAATTCACTGCACATCTATCTTCCTCACCAATTAAGTCGCGATGATTGCTCTCGACGAATAGCAGGAATGACTTCGTGGCTCCAACGCTCAGGCTCACTCCCTATATCCTTCTCCCTCCATGGAAGCAGAACCGGCCATGTGGGTCGAGAGCTTGATATCACGGTCCGAGGAGAGAATATGCAGTCAATGCTTCGCGCTTTGATGCCATTTAGTAGCAGATTCAAGGACCTGTACCTGGCTCTATCCACTCCCAATTTCTCCTTTTTCCACCAACTATCTCCTTCCTCATTTCCGACTCTCGAATCGTTGCATTTGCATGATGTGGATATTCCTCAGGGTGTATCGCGGTTCTCTGAAAGTCATAACAAAATTGCTACTCTTCTATTTTCTGCAATGCCCGCATTGAGGAAGCTCGAGGTGAAACAATTCTTTGCCAGGGATCAGAAATACTTGTCATTACCTTGCGATTGGGGAAATATGACCAGCCTTGCTATTGGAGATGGCTTGACTTCTTCTAAAGCATTAGCTATTTTAGCAGAAATGCCGCGGTTGCAGTCTCTTTCTCTTCCAGATAACTGTGAAAAATGAGGTGTCCAATAGTGTGGTCCATCTCTCTGAGCTAAAAGAGATGAAATTACAGATTCAACGAGACCAGCTGGGACTCCAGTCTGTGTCCCTTTCTGCCGTGACTTCCCTGATTGACTGCATCCAATCTCCTTCTTTACGATCACTTAGCTTTACATCCGCTTTCACACTGACACTGTCAAAATGGCCATTTTCTGGAGTACTATTGCATGCTCTCGAGACACTGAAGTTGGATGTGATAATGCTTCCATCAGCATTAACAGAACTCATATCTCAAACTCCAAATTTGGTCACCTTTCTGTTAACATCCCAGTTGACTTCCTTTCCTCTGCAAAACTTCCATCTTTCCAGCCTCACATCATCACCCTGCAATGTATCTCCTTTGTGGCCTCGACTAAAAAACATTAGAATCCTCACCCATAAATGCCTAGAAACAACTAGGCCTACAGGCCAGCATGACTCGGAGCTGACGTCCATGACCTCTTTTACCAATGCAGCCTTGATGACTTTCCTCGAAAGTCGATCCCGAGCGACATGTCCACTGAAATATTGTGATGTCCTGTACTCTGCCGAATCCCGGCCATCCTTCTCTGAGGCAGAGCTGGATACTTTGCAAAACCTCAAACGAAATGGGCTAAAGCTTCGTATACATTACCAAGCTAAGCGTATTATTTTTTACGATTCACCAGACGAAGGGATGCCACAGCCTGAAAATATTACGCATATTAATGTCGGGTCGGACATGGAAGGTCGTTATGGTACAGTAGTCATCCTCTGATTATAAGTTTCGTTCTTTATCTGCAGTTGAACTGTTTCTTGTTATCGCGACTGTATGACTACTTGACTGTCAATGAAATTTTCGTGTTCCGATGACAGTCACTATACATGTACAGTATCGAGTTAAGGTTCTCGAAGCCAGTTACGTCGTTGACGCATTGAGACATGAGGTCAAAGCTGTATATATGAATCTCGTTCCGTTTCTTTTTCTTGCCATGGAAACCTTTTATAAAGCCACATCTCTGAGGTGACTGACTGACCTTACAGAGCCTGCTCGATCGAGCGGCGTTCAAGGTTCCTCATCCTTTGAGAGAGTTAAGAGTATCGACAGAATTGATATCATTCCAATAAGTGGTATAAGAACATTTACAATGCACGAACGTAAAAAAAATCATGCAAAATAAACGAATCCTCCCAGCAAAGTGCCCATAGCCATAGCGAGAAGCCCCGTCAATATCGGCGAAGTGAAACCCAAAGGACGCAATGAGCTAGCGGCGTTCCTATTAAATCAAAAAAGGGAATATTTAGACGACGAGCTTGTGCAAAGAAAGAAACAACTTACGAAGGCGCCACGGTATACGTTGAGCCAGCGATAACAGTTTGGAAGCCGCTAGTAGCCAAGGTGATATCGGGACCGAATGATCCAGATATCGACAGCATTGTCACTGCTCCGGCTGAAAAGAACGTCAGACTCGATCGACTCGGATTGCGAATGAACTTACAAGCTCCATAGCTGGTCGTCGTGCTGACCACAGTAGTCGAAGGGGTTGAGACCGTATAGGTAACACTTCCGATTACAGTTGTCGCCACAAAGCCAGTATTTGCCAGAGTAAGATCAGGGACACCGGTGGCGGCACTAATAAGTGTAGCGGTTGCCCATTCGCCGGTGCTGGTTGTAGTGCTTACGGAAACGGATGAGGCGGACGAAGGTATAACAGTGTACGCAGGCTCCAGTGTTGTCACTTAAGGGGTTATTAAGCCCAAAATTTGAAGCTAAGGCTTAAATACTTAATAAGGGCTTAGCCTTAACATGAATATTAAGGCTTAACTTGAAGTAGAAAAAAAAACTTGAGCAATACAGCTACAATTAAGCATAGTCATCCCCATAAACTTCAAGCTTAATCTGCTGCAATGAGTTCCATCCTTAGTACCCCCTCACTGACCTACTTTTGTGTCCTTATCATTACAAATTCCTCCAAAGGCTTTGTGATTTTGGTGCCCAACAGGTCTTCAAGCTTTATCAACAACCAACTTATCCTTTCTGGAAGGTACTTCTGGGCCAGCATTATCAGTGTCCATAAAATCAGCCTCTTGATCCTTCATTGTCCAATTTTTCAACTCTTTGCACTGCACAGTACTTGATTTAATTGCTCATGTCACATGGTCACATCCTTAATTAAGGGTTAATTAGAGATTTCTTTTGATACTAAGGCTTAAGTTAAGGGTCTTATTAAGGCTTAACTTAAGTTAAGGGTTAAGGGTTAATGACAACACTGTACGCAGCACCATTTATTGACGTCGTGGGCGCTTACGCTGTTAGGCGCTAAAGCACCATATGATGAATCACTAACTATCTGCCAGCTATGTATATCAACTTACTTCCGGCGCCGAATGCCAGGTATCTCCGCCTGTGAGAAGATTAAAAGAGTGCCTTTTCTGAAGTTTTACGCTCCTTCTTAATCTCCCAGCTGTAATCTCCATTTCGTCGTCGAAAGACAACATGTCGGACCGACAGTACCATTCCTCATGGAATAAAGATAATTCGCCCTTCGCTTCTTTGATTGGAACGAATCATATTCCCAGCTCAGCCGAGCTGAACATGCTCAAGGCTCTTCTCGTTCAACCTCAGCTTGAACTCTGCCAATTGGAAGCGGAAATAGATCGTGTTCAGAATCTTCTGACAGGTCTGTTGTCGGAAAAGCAGAAACTCACAGACTATATCGAGGCTCACAGAGCCCTGATATCTCCCATTCGTCAGATTCCTACAGAAACACTCGCCGAAATATTTGTATGGTGTCTTCCAACAGAGCCTCTATATGCGGTTCGAAATCTGAATGCAGCTGAGCTGCATAAAACGAGTGGAGCTGCAGCAGCTCCACTCGTTTTCACCATAATCTCTCGGGACTGGAGGCGTGTTGCTGTCAGCACGCCTCGGCTGTGGAATTCATTGCACATCTATCTTCCTCCCCATTTAAGTCGTGATGATTTCTCTCGACGGATAGCAGGAATCACTTCATGGTTGCAACGCTCAGGCTCACTCCCTATATCCTTCTCCATCCATGAAGCCAGAGTCGATTACTATGCAACAAATTTCCCTGTAACCTGCTCCCTTGGAATTGGAAGCAGCACCGGACATGTGCATCCACAGCTTGATATCACGGTCCGGGGAGAGAATATGCAGTCAATGCTTCGCGCTTTGATGCCATTCAGCAGCAGATTCGGAGACCTGTCACTGTCTCTATCCACTCTGTCTTTCTCTTTTTTCCACCAACTATCTCCTTCCTCATTTCCGACTCTCGAATCATTGCATCTGTATGACTTGGGTACTTCTAGGGGTCTATCACAGTCATCCGAAAGTCATGACAAGTTTGCCACTCTTCTTTCTTCAATGCCTGTGTTGAGGAAGCTTGATTTGAAACAATTCTATGCCAGGGACCAAAAATACTTGTCATTACCTTGCAATTGGGGAACTATGACTAGGCTTGCTATCGGAGATGGCTTGATTCCTTCTAAAGCATTAGCTATTTTAGCAGAAATGCCACGGTTGCAGTCTCTGTCCCTCCAGATAACTGTGAATGAGGAGATGTCCAATAGTGTGGTCCATCTCTCTGAGCTAAGAGAGATGCAATTACAGGTTCAACAGCTGGGAGGCCGCCATCAGCCCATTTCTATTCCTGTGTTGGCCTCCTTGATTGACTGCATCCAGTCTCCTTCTTTACGATCACTTAGCCTTACATCCCTTTCGCCACTAACAGTGTCAGAATGGCCATTTTCTGGAGTATCATTGCATGCTCTAGAGATATTAGAGCTGGATGGGACATTCCTTCCAATGGTATTAACGGAATGCATGTCCCAAACTCCAAATTTGATCACCTTTATGTTGACATCCCGGTTTACTTCCTTTACTCTGCAAGACTCCCATCTTTCCTGCCTCACTTCATCACCCTGCAATTTATCTCCCTTGTGGCCTCGACTACAAAACATTAGAATCCTCACCAATAAACATCAAGTTATGGGCCGCCAGCACCACTCAGAGCTGGTGTCCATGACCTCTTTCACCAATGCGGCCTTGATCACTTTCCTCGAAAGCCGATCCCAGGCGACATATCCGCTCAAATATTGTGATGTCTTGTATTCTGCCCAATCCCAGACATCCTTCTCTGAAGCAGAGCTGTATACTTTGCGAAACCTCAAACAGAATGGGTTAAAGCTTCGCATATATTGCCATCCAGTCCCTGCTAACCCTAATATTCCTTATCATGATTCACCAGAGGGAGGGATGCCACGGCCTGAGAATATTACACATATTAATGTTGAGTCGGACATGGAAAGTCGTTATGGTCATGGTGCAGTGGTCATCCTCTGATTATGAGTTTCATTCTTTATCTATATTCACAGTTGAACTGTTGTTATTGTGAACTGTATAATTACTTGGACTACTTAACCATCAATGAAATTTTTATGTTCCGATAACATATACTATACAATATGTACTACTGAGTATCGAGTTAAGAAACCAGTTCCTATGCGCTTTATGTCATTGACACATTGAGACATAAGGTCAAAGCTGTATGTATGAGACTCGTCTAGTCGTATACCTTTCCCTCGCCGTATTATCTGGTTATCTGGTTCCATTTCTTTTTCTTTCTTCTTGCCCTGAAAACCTTTTACACTGTACAGTATAGTTTTCCTGTCTATGCCACATCTCTGAGGTGGTCGTTTTATTATTGTACTTATTGACCTTCCAGAGAATACTTGATCGAGCTGCGTTCAAGTCTTTCAGAGAGATCTAACAATATCGACAGAACTGATATCATTCCAATAGGCGGTGTAAGAACATTTACAATGCACGAACGTAAAAAAAAATCATGCAAAGCAAACGAATCCTCCCAGCAAAGTGCCCATAGCCATAGCGAGAAGCCCCGTCAATATCGGCGAAGTGAAACCCAAAGGACGCAATGAGCTAGCGGCGTTCCTATTGATTCAAAAAAAGGGAATATTTAGACGACGAGCTTGCACAAAGAAAGACACAACTTACGAAGGCGCCACGGTATACGTTGAGCCAGCGATAACAGTTTGGAAGCCGCTAGTAGCCAAGGTAATATCGGGACCGTGTGATCCAGATATCGACAACATTGTCACTGTTCCGGCTGAAAAGAACGTCAGACTCGATCGACTGTGGATGGAAATGGAAAATGAACTTACAAGCTCCGAAGCTGGTCGTCGTGCTGACCACAGTAGTCGAAGGGGTTGAGACCGTATAGGTAACACTTCCGATTACAGTTGTCGCCACAAAGCCAGTAGTTGCCAGAGTAAGATCAGGGCCACCGGTGGCGGCACTGATGAGTGTAGCGGTTGCCCATTCGCCGGTGCTGGTTGTAGTGCTTACGGAAACGGATGAGGCGGACGAAGGTACAACAGTGTACGCAGCACCATTTATTGACGTCGTGGAACCTTGGGTTGAAAGGGTCAGCTGCGGTCCTCCAGAAGGGGATATCATCGTAACGGCGCCTGCACCACCCGAGCTCGTGGTCGTGCTGACCGGGGTGGAAGTTGCTGAAGACGATGGATAGGTGGAGACGATTGTAAGAGGCTGGCCAAGTGTATTCCAGGTGGTGGTCGTTGTCGCAGTTGGAGCAAGAGCGACAGTGTACGTGGAACCCTGGACGACCGTGGTTGTCGCCGTTGTGCCCGACCCTAAGGTAAGGGTCGGCACTCCAGCAATGGACACTAGAGTGACAGGCTGGCCGAGTTGGTTCCAAGTCGTTGTCGTACTACACCTAACATTAGGTTTATCTCTACTTAAATGGAAACAGGAAACTGACCTAGCAGAAGCCGCCGAGGCAGTTGCAACAGTATAGACTTGGTTGTTGATCGTGGTTGTAGCACCAGAGTTTGCAAGTGTGAGCATTGGGCCTCCAGCAGGTGAGATCATCGTTACAGCGCCCGCTGCGAAAGAAAGAAAAAATGAGACTTGTAATCACGCAAGATTCAATAAATCGCTTACAGGCGCCCCAAGAAGTCGTCGTACTAACCGAAGGGGTTGTGCTTGTGGCAGGCTGGGATGTATGACTTCCATGTCCTCCTTGTTTGAAAGCTAGAGTAGAACCAAATTGAATACCTAGAAATCCAAGTCGCAATACGGGACGTACGAAGGGGAGCCGCGAAAACACCCAGCAATTGGCCGAAGCAGAGGAAGAACACGAATTGGAACTGGAAGAAGATTGAGAACATTTCCGATGAATTCTGTGTCTTGGGGGTAGAACTTGATCAACAAGTGTGTACTGTCGGAGTGGGGGGCTAAGCCAGAGCACCGAACATAGATGCATGTTGGGCTTCTTTTATACCCCAGAGTGAACAGCCTCCCGCTTTATCCGGCGGCTGATGTCCCTGTAAGTGTTTTATCGAGAGTGATGGTGATGAAACCAAGAGCAAAAAAGCAAATTGGAGAATAATATATGTATACATTGCGATTGTCCAAAGAATCCCATGACAGGTCGAGCCTGGGTCGGGTCGAGCTCTTGCGAGAACAAGAACCTCACCCTTGACCTCACCGCTGAAAGACGAACTAGCAGCGTAGCCCGAAAGAACGCTGAAAAATAGATGAATACCAAGCTGGTGTTCCGGCGGGGGCTATGCAGATTAGCGACCTCCTGCGCGTTGCATCCGCTGCAACTCGTCCGCAAGTTGAAGTCCTTTCAGCAGACTTCAGGAGCTTCAAGCCAGATTATAAATGAAACGGGATTGCATACAGCTGTATCGAATAGTATAGATTGCTTGATCCAATCGCGTAACTTGAAACTTATTTGAGTCTTGACACTGATTGCTAGACGATTCTAATTTATTTCCGATGTATTCCAGATCCAGTAAAAAGACTATGTTGTCTGCTTCTGCTCCATTAGAACGATCCAGCGCTCGTATCCTGGTCTGTACGAGGCGTCGGAGGCGTGAGCATGATCCGTCGTTATTGCAGGAATCAAACAAAAAACAAAAATACGCGTACCTCCAGAGCATACAAATGAGAATCGTGTGACTCTGGCGCAAGCTTGCGAACCGCCTCTACAAGGTTGTAAAAGTATTCCTGAGGATGTAGCAGGTGAGTCGGGAGAAGGATTAAATAGCGAAAACGGCTCGCCTTGTTAAGTCCAGAAGGACCCTCTGATTCCCATATTTTATACACCAGAGCATCCAACGGTTCGGACCCAACTGGTTGACGAGAGAATAATTGAACGACGGTGAGGCAATGGCAGAACTAAATAAACGGACTGACTGAATGAGGGGTTGTCCTTGCGCCCAACATAGCACTGTCGTCGTTGTTAACCTTTAGCTTTGAGATGAATTTTAACGCATACATGGACCTATAGCATTTAATGAGTATTATCATCCTGAGCTAAGATGCAAGTTTCACTTACCCCATGCAAAAGTATCGTTTCTTGGCCATTCTCAGAGTCGAAGCCATAAACGTCAACCTTTTCCAATGTATATCCATCCTACAAGAGTCCAGTAAATATGATAATCAAACGAGTCTAGCCGCATACCTTCTCCCGGTAATCTAAAGGCGTTTCAGAGTCAGATTAACAGAGAGAGAACCCCATTTCACCTAGATATGCACGAACTTCCGCTTCATGCGCCGGATCGATAGTGTACGCTATCCCTGCGAATACAAGCTTCAACGGTTATTTAACAGTACGAAAATCTTCAGCGGAGGCCCAAAGCTTACCCCAGACTGTGTCTTCATCCGGGAACGCATCCTGCATGCGAGGATTATAAGCTATTCATTCGCCAAGAGCGAGAAAATAGAATAAAACAGACCGATCCTGAAAACGCGTCCCATTCTTCTTTATGAATTAGAGTCACAACACGTCCTGGTTTCTAACCCGACAGAAAACATAAGACATCGATAAGTACCAGAACGATGCTTGCTCACTTCCGGAGTTCCGCGATGATCATGCGATTTTTGAGCGAATCGACGAACATACCCTTTTAAAAACCCGTGTACTGTGGAGTATCGCGGTAAGGAAAGAAATGAAAGGTGGTCGATTGAGATCAAAGCAATCGCATGCTGAACGCACCTTCGGAGGCAACGTGAGGGGGAGGCTGAGAAAAAAGGGAAGATCTTCTTCTTGAATGAATGGAATATTTATGACTGACTCTACCTTGAAGATAAGCGATCCGTATCCGAAGACGGTAAATGGCATCCTGACGATGCTCGTGGTAGAAAAGAGAAAGAACGGTACGCGTTCAGCAAGTCACATGAGAGTCGAGGTATTTCTTTCTCCGAATCGGTCTCCCGCATCCCGATGTTCAAGCCTCGCGTTTACAACGCCTTGAAAACCATGGTAATGCGATATTCTAGTCAATCGATCGTGTAATAAACAAGATCTAAGAAGTTCATAAAACAAGGAAGGAGCCCAAAAATACAAAGTGTGTATTAGAAAAACAACGACCGGCGTTGAACTATGCTACTGTCAATAGTGAAGATATGCCGACTGCAATAACTACATGCGAGGGCATTGGCTATAGTAACCTAGGTCGTGATATAAGAGTTGAACGCATCTATGCGGGTGCAGGTATAAGTAACACATAAGTGTCCTAGCGTCCCAATTCGTAAGACTAGTCGTAAAGAACAGAGCACATAAGACCTAGAAAAAGGGACGAAACCATTGGGTGTGCTCATTACAACGTGGGAAGCAGAATCTCACCCAAAATAAAGGGAATCCGGATCCCAACAGAAGATGAGTCAAGCGGTAGACTGAGCGCAGACATACATGGCTGGATTCTGTAAGAGAGCAGGTTAGTTCGAAACACCATCAAGGAAACAGATTGTACTCCGCACCTCCAGATCGCTCCTTGCGAATCCATCGCTGCACAAACTCGAACTGAGGTCCGGTCTCCGGGCTGTGTGGAAAGCGTTTACATTTCTCGAACGGAACATCCATTCCTTCGCTATGATTTGAAGAGCTTCGTCTCCATCCTGCGGCAATACCTGACTGAACAAGCCAACAGCCGATCACCATGCCGGTGCGTCCAATACCACCTTGGAAAAAAAGCAAGTAAGAAACAAAAGAACGAATAGAAAGAACAAGATTTACCTCGACAATGAACTGCACTGATTCTTCCGCGGTTCTCGTTGTCTCGCAGGACGTCCAGAACGGCAGACATTTGCTCAGCGCTATTTGGCAGAGACCGGTCCCGGATAGGGAAATTGTGGTATTCAATGCATTCAGTGTCAATTCCAAGCAACGCAGCGCGCGCAGAGAGGACATTGGAATACGGGCAAAGTTCCCCACACTCGGTCAGGTCGATAAAAGTACGCACACCTGCCTTGAGAAGAGCGTCAAGCTTAGGTTTGTAAGGGTTTTTGGGTGTCCAAGGGTACTCGCAAGCCAGAAGCAAAGGAGTTGCCCAGTAGGAATTGGGAATTGGTCTAGGACAAACAGCCGTAAGAGGACTAGGTCGTTCGACTGGAGACAGTTTGGCCAAAAGACGCTGTTCTGCTCGCTGGTCAGACTGAGTGTTGATGCTAGACATTATTTGAGGTTTGAAGAAGAATGAAGAAAGCTTCTATAGAGGCGTTTATATAGCAAATCTCGAAAACAAGTTGGGAGAAGCGGAAAGAAAGGCGATTTGCTCAGCCACTGAAATTTGAAATCTAGGCGCGTGGACCGTCTCCGAAATTTGTATCGCCTTGCCGGCGCATTTATTTGGTGTGGAGCGGTCTTTTCCGCTTTTGTCCGTCCAAGCTGGTCCTACCCTGTATTACGATCCCTTTGTCCTGCTCCCTGTCCTGCTCCCTTGAGACCATTGTATCTGGCCGAGCAATTTCGCAATAGTTGTTTTTCTCCTTCGACTTGTGGTTTTTCCGCATCGGCGGTTTTCGGATGTCTTCCCGCCCTTCTCTTTGTCTTCTCATTCTCACCCTGATCCAAGGATAAGTCGAGCCTATAATATCGACCAATGTAGATATAGTAGATAGGGCTGAAATGGTGCATGCATTATGCGCCACATACAGCCTTGATGAACGTTTGGAGCACACAGTGCCACACCGGCACCGTCTATCCAAGCCTAGATTTTTTGCTGGACTTCTCTCGAGATGTTCCTTCCAATGGACTATATGCATTATCAGATTCCAGATTCCACGTCGTCAAAACTCCGGAGATGTAGGACACCTCGGCGAAATATTCATCGCAGTCTTTTGTGCCAGGACTCCTATTCCACTTGAGGAAAAATCTGGTATTACACGTGTACAGAGTATTTTCGCAGAATAGAGTACAAAGGTAGACACGCGTACCGTATACTTGGATCCATCCGTCCTTCATTATCAAGATATTCAGCGCGGTTACAGTCTGGTTGCAGTACTGCGAAAACGTGTTGATCGAGTCATGATCGAGTCATACTCGTGGTTATTATGAAGTGGATATCTAATACACACCTTCGTCTCACTCATCGTCAATGAGATTAATGAGATTTAATCGATCCGAAACAGAAGAACAAAGTTCGGGAGATGGACTGCTGAGATATCTCAGCCTGAGCTCTACTACACACGTTCACCTTACTCCTCGCATTTCATCGTTGATATTTTAGTTAGTGTCGGCTCACCTACTGCTCCATGTATATAGGTATCCATTCATTTTGAACCGTCGTTGTCGGAAATCTCTACAATAGTAGATGAAGAAACTTACTTGGCATTCGGAGTGATTCTGAGCCAACTTGCCTTAACAAAAAAATACAAGCTACAAGCACGTTTCTTTCATGTTTTTTGAAACCAATGATGGTGTCCCATAGGAGCCCGGTGTATTTCCAGCTTGCGTGTGCCTTTATTAGTTTCAAAGCATGCAGAATCGTGAACGACGCGTGCCAAGAACACTTCTACTTGCATGGGCCTGGGTAAAAAATTCCGCGTCGATTTGCGGTATCAAAACGCGCTTTAGCTAGATGTACATAGATCAGGAGTTCTACCAGAGAATTCGAACGTTAACTGGAAGTATCCGTTCCATTACTTAGTAGCTCCGAGTCGAAATACTTACCGCATTAACGCCTAACGCCTAGTTATTCGGAAACAAAGTTTTACTGGGAGTAAGGGAATCAAGAGCTAAATTTGTATGAGTGTGAGCAGTGGTCCAAGGAAGGCAATGAATAAGGCGCCGGCTGAGCCAATAAGCGCCTGTTATATCGTGCTTCTCTCCGTCTTCTTGACCTCGATGTTCAGCAGAAGCCTCGGTATTTTGGCCTTGTTGTGCGGAGCTATTGCTTCACAGGTGCCTTTAACACCCGTGAACGCATCCGCAGGAGGAATTTGGAGCTCTGGAACCGCATTTTCCAACTCTGAATTCTTCACGCCTCTGGAGACTTTATCTAATGTGAAAGACTCGGAGTTTTCTATCCTGGGCCATCCTTTCTTCCCAAGATACAGCGTTAGAATTAAGAAGAGTGACTTTTGCGACCCTACAGTGAAGTAAGTAGCATCGAACTCGCGCGTTATTGCCTCTAATTCTTCAGCATGTAGCGCCTACAGTGGTTATATTGATATTCAAGCCAGACATCTTTTCTTCTACTTCTTCGAAAGTAGGAACGATCCGGACACGGACGATGTGCTTTTCTGGACGAACGGAGGTACAAATGTCCATAAGGCTTGTGGTGCGCAATTGTTGAAGTAATGCTGGAACAGGACCAGGGATGTTCATCTTCGTTGGGGCTTTTCATGGAACTCGGTAAGCGACGCGATACTCTGCTTATTCAATTAAATATCCAAACAATTCAGGTCCATGCAGAGTTTTGGATGAGGATGGCCCGAAATTTCACTCCGAATCGTGGAACACGAATGCCAACATCTTTTTTATCGATCAGCCCGTCGGCGTAGGATTCTCTTATGCGGAATACGGAGAGACCGTCGTACGTTATCAGGTTAATGGTCATTTCTTCGTCTCTGAATTACTCTAGAGCACTACCGAAGAAGCTGCCCAAGATATTGCTGCTTTCGTAGCCATTTTCTTTGAGCATTTCACAAAATTCAAGGGTAGGGGTTTTCATATGGCCGGCGAATCTTACGCAGTAAGGATTCTTCCTTATTTTTCTCCTTCGATTTCGTTTGTAACCTCCGCTATCAGGGTCGCTACCTTCCATTGTTTGCTTCTGCCGTCTACGACCAGAATCGTGCCCTTGTCGACGCTGGGATGACACCCATCAATCTCACCTCAGTCATGATAGGTGATCCCCTCTCTGTAGGCTTTTCGGGCTTGAGCTGATCTTGTCGTAGGAAATGGAATAACGGACTTTGAGACCATGGTCCCTGCTTACTATGACATGGCCTGTACTCCGGCATCTGTAGAGCCTGTTCTTGACATTGGCACATGTGTAGCCATGAAAAACACTGTAAGAATATCTCTCAGTGTCTGCGCCTCTCATCTCTGACCATCTTCCACAGCTACCGAGATGTAAAAAGTGGATGCGCGAATCGTGTGTCGATCAGTACGATGCTATCAACTGTTACGCAGCAATGTCATTCTGCCAAAGCATGCTTGAGGCGCCGTATTTTGCATCTGGTAACTGTCACTACCACCACCACTCAAGTCTCTTTCTGTGCGCTGAACTTGCCTCTGCTTAGAAACAAGGAACCCGTATGATATCAGCTGTCCCGTGTAATGGAACCGTTTCAACAACACTTTGTTATCCGATGACTGTGTAAGAGCCTACATACCCGGCCGTGATTTCATCGGTTTCACCTTGTCTTCTCTCCAGATCCATCAGCAACTTCCTATCCCAGCCTGAGGTCCGCACTCAGCTCGGTGTCGATACCAACGCAGTTCCCGCCAACTTTAGCTCCTGTGCGCGCACTGTTGGTGCAGGTTTTAGTAGTGCATTGGATTCGCTACACACGAGCAAGTACCATGTCTCTGCGCTGCTGGATCGTGGTGTAAGGGTGTTGATCTATGGTAGGAGCCTATCTCCTTATATTTTACCAACTTACAAACGCGCAGTATGCAGTTGGATCGTATGACTGGATCTGTAATTGGGTCGGGAACGAGCGGTGGTCGAAGGCGCTAGAATGGAGTGGCCATGAAGCATTTGCTTCACAGGAATTGCGGGAGTGGACTGTAAACGGGAAGAAGGCGGGGATTACGAGGAGTGCAAAGGGGTTCACCTTTGCGACTGTCGAGGGTGCCGGTCATATGGTACGTGTCTTGTTGACTGGATCGTTTTTTCATGATATTTATTGTACACTACAGGTCCCGTATGATAAACCCAAGGAGTCATTAATGCTCGTACAAAGGTGGATGGCTGGAGAGGAATTGTAATAAGAATGTAACTTCATCCCAAGAACCCAAACTTGTTCTCCCAGCTTTCACCTACTTTGTACAACAATGCTCAAGGAATGACCCGGAAAATCTCTATTTGTTAATGCGTATCCCTTCCTTTCTTACGCTAAGTATGTCTTCTTGTGACTCTGGCATTGGCACACGAGCACAACTCTGGAGTAAGAATAAGAATTTCCTGCTGAGCAGTTCGTAAATCTGTGTATTAAGCGCTGTGCGCGCTTTTTCTCCATTCAATCCACAATCATCAATTCTGCTGCGATGTTATTTGTGTCGTCCTTGGCTATCTTCCACATTCACCTTAATGAACATCAAAAGCTTTGGTATTTTTGCCTTGATATCTGGAGTTACTGCTTCACAAGTGCCTTTAACACCTGTGAACACATCCACAGGAGGAATTTGGAACTCTCAAGCCAACTCTGAATTCTTCACGCCTCTGGAGACTTTATCTAATGTGAAAGACTCGGAGTTCTCTGTCCTGGGTCATCCTTTCTTCCCAAACCACGGCGTTAGAATTAAGAGAAGTAATTTCTGTGACCCTACAGTGGAGTGAGTATCATCGAACTCGCGCGTTATTGCCTCTGATTCTTCAGTATGCAGCGCCTACACTGGATACATTGATATTCAAGCCAGGCATCTCTTCTTCTACTTCTTCGAGAGTAGAAACGATCCGGACACTGACGACGTGATTTTTTGGACGAACGGAGGTACAAATGTTCATAGGGTTTGCGCGCGCGAATTGTTGAAGTGATGCTGGAATAGGACCGGGATGTTCATCTTCAATGGGGCTTTTCATGGAACTCGGTATGTGAATTCGATCTAACACTATGTTCATTAAATATCCAAACGATCCAGGTCCATGCAGAGTTTTGGATGAAAGTGGCCCGAAATTCCATCCCGAATCATGGAACACCAATGCCAACATCTTTTTCATCGACCAGCCGATCGGTGTAGGATTCTCTTATGCAGAGTACGGAGAAACTGTCGTATGTTACCAAGTCGATGATCATTTTCTTCGTCACTGAATTACTCTAGAGCACCACTGAAGAAGCTGCGAAAGACATTGCTGCATTCGTAGCTATTTTCTTTGAGCATTTCACAAAATTCAAGGATAGGGGTTTTCATATGGCTGGCGAGTCTTACGCAGTAAGGATTCTTTCTTGTTTTCCTCGATTTTGTTTCTTATCTCGACTATCAGGGTCGTTACCTTCCGTTGTTTGCTTCTGCCGTCTACGACCAGAATCGCGCCCTCGTCGACGCTGGGATGACACCGATTAAACTTACCTCAGTCATGATAGGTGTGCTTTCTGCATCAGCGCTCTGAATCCTAGGGCTTGGGCTGATCCTGCTGCACAGGAAATGGACTAACAGACTTCGAGACCGCACTCCCTTCGCAATATGACATGGCTTGTACCCCTGCATCTGTAGAGCCTGTTCTCGACATTAGCACGTGTGTAACTATGAAAAACAATGCAAGGATATCTTTCAATGGCGCTGTCTCAGCTCTGAACATGTCTTCTTCTTACCCAGCTACCTCGGTGTAAAAAGTGGTTCCGGGAATCGTGTGTCGATCAGTACGATGTTGTCAATTGTAACGCAGCAGCGTCATTCTGCCAAAGCACGCTTGGGGATCCGTTCCATGCATCGGGCAAGTACTTAACATTGTTAAATGTCTTTCGTTTTTAATTCATGCAATAGGAACGAGGAATCCATATGACATCAGTGTACCCTGCAATGGAACTCTCGATACAACGCTTTGCTACCCAGTGACTGTGTAGGTCGGAAGGATAACCTTCCTTCCTTTCAATCTCACAAATCTTTTCTGCAGCTCCATCAGCAACTTTTTATCCCGACCCGACGTCCGGGCTCAACTCGGGGTTGATGTAACAGCAGTTCCCGCCATCTTTACCACTTGTAATAATGTTGTTAATGCCGCTTTCGGCGACATGCAGGATACACTGCACACGAGCAAATACCATGTCTCCGCGCTGCTGGATCGCGGTGTAAGGGTGCTGATCTATGGTAGGAGCCCATCTCCTTGTATTTTGCCAACTTACCAACGCACAATATGCAGTTGGATCGTATGACTGGATCTGTAATTGGGTCGGAAACGATCGGTGGTCGAAGACACTCGAGTGGAGTGGCCATGAAGCATTTGCTTCACAGGAATTGCGAGAGTGGACCGTTGGCGGGAAGAAGGCGGGAATTACGAGGAGTGCAAAGGGGTTCACCTTTGCGACCGTTGAGGGTGCCGGTCATATGGTACGTGCCATCTTCTTACACTCGATTGCCTTTTATCCGTTTTGATGTTTGCTTATGATCGTAAACGCTCGTTTGTAGGTTCCGTACGATAAACCCAAGGAGTCGTTAATGCTCGTACAGCGGTGGATAGCTAGAGAGGAGCTGTAATCATTACACTGATGATAAGAATGATATATCAGTGTTGGAAACTTCGACTTTGTTGTTGGACTTTTTCTCTCCTCCTTCAAGATCCATGATGCTCCACCCGCCACGAGTTCATGATCCTTCAACTTTTCGCCTCCACAATCAATTCGGTAAAGCCCAGATACCGGTCAATTAAGCACAGCAGTTCCGATCCCCGATATAGATACTGGCTATTTCAACGAAGGAGCAAAGAAGGTTTGGTATTGAATAGGGGCAGAGACGGCAGCTAGGCTGATCTGCTCAAAACATCGATATTCGCATTGCTATGACCGTTGTACTTGTATACATGTAGCTGTACGCATGCCGTACTGCCCTATTGTATGATTCATACTCTCTTTCTCTCTCTGCTCTTGGTATGATACTTATTCTCCTTCTCCTTGCCTCTTCGCTCTTAGTACGATGCCAAACAACTCCAGCCATTCCTCTTGCCGTTCGGTCTCCTTATCTCCAGGCTTATATGGACAAACACACTGGAGCCAGTGTTCCCAATACTTGGCCAAATTTTTGGACGACGAATCATGTGTGCCTTCCCTCAAACCAGGAGTTTATGCATACCCACTAATTATTGACATTGTAGCCCTTGGGTTGGAGCGGCCTCCTGCGCGTAGACGATGTGCCCTACGAGTAAGCTAGAAACTTCGTTTTCATGTTCTTGACTACTTTACTTGCTGAAGCTTCCGAGTAGATGGTTAGGTTCAGCAGTCGAAGGAGGGTTGAATCTCACATCCAAAGTCACGGTAGCGACGCTAGAGGATATTACCATCACCCCCACTCGCACCGTCCTAAGCCTTACAGCAGGGCCTATGAACATCAACGTTACATTTTTAAGCCCAATCGAGCCCTCCGACCTCGTCCTCCAATCCTTCCCTTTCACTTATATTTACTTCGAAGCTTCCTCGAATGATGAAAAATCTCACTCGCTCCAAGTATACCAGGACATTAGTGGTGGTGCGTTCCATATCTTTCTACGAAATAGACTTTTCCTGATATGTCTGTAGAATGGACTAGTTCAAGCACTTCCAACGTCGTACAGTGGAATACCACAAACAGTAGTTCTATTATTTATCACGAAGTTCAACGTTCACCCTTCCAATACATGACTGAAGAGAACGATATGGCAGAAGATGCAGTATCCTACCATGTCACGACTCCAGTAAGTGTTGAATTACTACTAGTTTGCTTATCAACTAAACAACCCCAGGGATCCGGTGTAACTTGGCAAACTGGACAAGATGTACTTCTTCGTAGCTTTTTTCTCAATGAAGGAATCCTCAACAATACTCAAGACAAAAATTACCGCGT
>ML769551.1:21081-145771 GCA_009733575.1 Gymnopus androsaceus JB14 | reverse complement strand
AATCATAGCTCCATATTCGGAACCACGGCACGCATTATCTCCTCCCAGACTCCGACTCGCGATCCTACAACCTATGCCGCCACAATAACGATTGCAGCTATAGCTTAGGGATTTCGCTGCAGGTGCAGTGATACCTTGAGCCGCTTTTCAGGGATGGCCGGAGCTGAGGATCGTTCGTTCTTCCTTTGGAATTGACCGCAGATGGGACCTTAGAGTGGTTTTTTGACGCTTTATGGGACCACTGGGATTGAGGTCTGGAGGTCCCGTCATATCTTTGGCGTATCTGTATCTTCGGACGCGATTAGGAGGAAGAGCTCGCTCGAGGTAGATACAAGCAACGGGATGAGAAGAAAGAAGAGGAGGGAAAGGAGTAGGCGATGGAAGAGAGTATCATGCTCCTTTGCATATGTTCCGTCTGCTGGGTTTGAAACATCGGTGTGGATCACAACGTTGGTGAACCAAGCTCGCGACCCACAAATGATTCATAGTTCTGCAAACAACAACTGGATGAAATATCGATCCAACACAAGCCATCTCTCCGCCTCTGCCTCTGTCTCAGTCCTAAACAAAATACAAGTGCAGCAGTCCAGCTGCGTCTCCGGACTGGGTTCCACATTTGGCTGAAGGATTGTTGGCAATCGGTCTGTGTGGCAGTCGACGAAGGAGCTGCAGTGAACAATCGACCTTGACCGATGGGAGAAGCGCCGTGAGCAGTCCGACGAATCCTACGACGCAAGATTCGGATATTCGCGATCGTGAGTCGTGCCATGAATAGTGCGCGTTGGACATTCGGATGGGAGACAGAAAGTTGAGTGGCTGGAGCTAATGCGGCTGCTGGGACAGGACAATCGGTGATGAGAAGTGGTTTCTGTATGCGAAACACGAGAATTAGTTTTGATACCAAAATAAAACATGTCGGTATCGAAACTCGACGTGAGAAGAGCAGACGGGAGGGTTCTAGCATTTTGTAGGAAGGAAGGACGATGCATGGATGAGGAAAAAGTCAAAACCAAAAGAGAATCTCACCTCGTATTGAGCATTCTCCTGCTACAGCCTGCCTCTTCACAACGGACTCGTGTCGAGAAGCGAAAATAATCTCCATTCGACCTTTTAAACCAAGTTATCGCGGGTGCCAAAACGATTCGTTATGGATTACTAGAGGAAAAGGGTGAATGAGATTCGAAGAAGGAAAGGGAGACAAAAACTTACAGTCCGCAGAGGATTAACATGATTCAGAAAAGATTGTTTTCAATATCCACTGAGATAATATTGCAGAAAAAAGGAAATATAGAGCAAAGTTGCGAGTAGAGCGCGTTCTGTATTTTCAGCGCTAGACTTCAGCGCTCGATTCTAGACTCTGAATCCAATTTGCAACTTCCATTTTCGTGCACTTACCGCCAAAGCCGACTCTATTCAACCATTAGGCAAAAAGCGAAAAAGGAGCGACCCTTCGAAACTCAAAGTCGGTCCTTCCAAGCCACCTAAACCTCCGACTCGATAGTTAAAAACACGTCCCTTCCAAAATCTTTACGTTCCCAACGAGGTGGAGCAGAGACATCATCGCAATACAAGCATATTGCTAACCCCAAACTTCGACGCTCTCTTGTCAAGACTTCGACGCATATTTCTCCATCCCAAGCCCTTCTCCCCGATGCAATAGACCTGCTTCCTTCGGAGGACACAGGACTTATTTGGACAGAGAGTCCATTGGAGAGAGACCTGGCGACTTCCACAGAACGATATCGTTAAACAAGCGGGAGGTGAGGCTGCGAGAGGACGCATGGAGGTGAAGCTCGATGGAGGTCCTTACAGGGTTCGGGTCGGACAGGTCATATTGCATTCTTCGACACCTTACCGGCGCCGTACACAGCGAGCTGCAGCTTGGAGAAACTTGTAGAGATGTCGTATTTCTACAAGATCATTCCTTCTACGCTGTTGCACAACAAAAGTATGCCTTCATCTATGACCGAGATGGAGTGGAAATACACAAGCTTAAAGCCCATATAAGTCCTTTGAGACTAGAGTTTCTGCCCTATCATTGGCTCCTTGCCAGTGTAGGATCAGCTGGGTACCTCAAATATCAGGATACCTCTACTGGTCAACTGGTCGCAGAACATCGTACCGCCCTCGGTGCATGCTCAGTTCTCACTCAGAATCCACACAACGCAGTTCTTTATCTGGGGCATCAAAATGGCTGCGTTACTCTATGGACGCCAAATTTACCTCATCCAGCGGTAAAAGTCCTTGCGCATCTCGGTCCTGTATCCAGTGTATCGGTCGACCCGAGTGAAGGTGGGAGGTATATGGCTACTTCCGGCAAGGACGGTAGCGTCAAGGTATGGGATTGTCGAAATTGGAAAGGTGCTGTACGCGAGTGGAATCTGAGGAGTGGTGGAGAGGGAGATGCGGAGGTCGAATGGAGTCAGAAAGGCATTCTTGCTGTTGGAAGCGGCGGCAGTGTCAACATGTATACCTCACCCTCAATAAAAACACCACATACATCCTCGTCTCAGCCACCCCTCTACCTAACGCACCCTCTCCCATCCACATCCCACCGTCCCATAACGTCCCTGCGCTTTGCACCATTCCAGGATGTTCTTACTATCGGACATGCCCAAGGAACGAGTAGTATTCTTGTTCCTGGGGCAGGGGATGGCGGAATGGATACTAGTGAAGGTCTGGATATATATGAAGGTGTGAAGGGACGTAGGGAGAGAGAGGTTCGGGGCTTGTTAGATAAGGTCTGTGAATTCGTCCTTTCGTTGAATCAGGCTACTGACAGTTTTCATCGTTTACAGATTCAACCGGATATGATTGCTCTCGACTCTGAATTCGTTGGAAGCCTCGCTCCACCATCGAAACTCACAACGAATAGTATTGGTTAGTCTATTGCTTCTTCAATACCACACATTCACTGATCCCCTTTTACGCAGGAGGCTCGGGTTCCTCGCGCGCAACTGAAATACCGTTTTCCCGCCTCCCTCGTGCGGAGCGGTTACGCGTTTCGGGCAAGGCTGATTTAACTGAAGAGGTTTACTCGGACGCCGAGTCTCTTGAAGGAGACGAAAACGGCAATGGTGGTCCGAAAAGGAAGGAGGACAGGGAAGAGCGGGAGAAAAGGAAGATGCGCGGGAAGGGGAAGAGTATGAAAAGGTATTTGAGGAAGCAGAGGAAGAATGTTATCGATCCTGCTGCGGTCAGTGAAATCAGTTTTTTCCCGTTATTTTTTTACTTTTGTTTTTAATCTGCATCCATCTCCTGTTCTTCCTATCTTCTTTTCTCTCCTTCGCACCTCCCTTGATCATTGGCTCACATATTTGCCGTTTCTTTAGGTCGCCATTCGTGCAAAACTAGAAAAACAAAAGGCCGAGCGAAAAGCAGAGATTCGCAAAGTCAAATATGGCAATAAACCGGAGGAGAAGAGTGCAGCATTAGATCGGTTCAAGAGGATATCGAAGGATTAGGGATTAGGCCAATTATGTTCAGGTGTAAGCGGGGGCACGCTGCTCTAACATCTCCTCTGGCATAGGTACGTGTCGATTTCTTTTTACATTGAATCAGTTAACTAATTGATGTTGGTTGTACAGTAGATTAAAAAGTTCAATTCAATATATCCTCACAAAGCGTCCAACAAAAAAAACCATGAAGAAGTTTAATGCTATGCCATCTGCCTCATTGCCGACAGTTCAGGTTGAAGATTATGAACATGTACCGTTCAACTCACCCGAGAAACGGTGCCAAACAGCCCACACTCAGCCTGCTATATACACGCCAAGTGGTCAATGTTATCAGCAACAGGCAGAACTGCTGATTCCAATGGGTCAAGTGGGCCTATTGGAACATCCTGAGTCTTTGCCTGTGTTTCCAATGAGTCCCAAGGTTTTGTCTTTGGATACCAAAGATGCACCCGTGATGCTTGATTTGGGTCCATCTATTCATTGCAGGAAGCATCTGGCTCAAACTAAGAATTGGCAGCAAATTGTGCCAACATTGGTTCAGCTGTACCTTCAGCTAATGCGAGAGACTGAGAATCTTTGCTTGAAGCCTTGCAGCAATGCTGTGAAGATGGAGTGTACTTGCAGGCAAAGATGGAGGAGACTCTTGGTTGTTGTCATAAGAATGTTAGTTCTGGAACAAATTGAAATTGTCATATGTGACTGCAGACCAGCTCCGTTGCAGCTACTTCAATGGGGGCTGTTTGGTTGTGCTCCAATACATCCCACTCTGGCGGTTGAGTTGCAAGTCATCAACCTTGTAACCAGTCTATTTCTCCAGATTTCCCCCAAACAATACAGCAGTTTCTGGTACATTGGAAGTGTTCTTGGAAGATCGCGGATATGTTATGAAGGGGGAGGATCCGCTCCAAAGGCGGTTTAGTAATGCCTTGCAATGGTACAATATGCTGCAGGACTGTGCTTCACATTTTATTGATGAACTAATAGATGTTGCACAAGAAGAAAGGCTGAGGGAGGATCAGGAAGAACATGAGGTTCCAGTGGAGACTCCTGCGGAGGGTTCTACACCTCTATTGCACCCCAGCAAGTACTTACATGCATGCTGCCCTATCTGCTTTGGGGGGAAAAGTGGTCCCAGTAATCAATTGAATGTGTTTGCATGTATAGATGCTGTGTTCATGCAAAAGAATAATAAACATGCTTCAAGGGATCCTCCGCGTGAACACCCCAAGACTGTTTTTATTCCGGAGTCTGAAGTCAAACTTTGGGAGGATTACATTGCGGAAGTAAGACCTTCCCAGGCAAATAAAGATAAACATGCACTGAGTGCTAGAAATGATCACTATGAGGGCTCTTTAAGGGTGCCAAATTCTGTCCTTGATGCTTGCAAAAACAGTTTCACAGCAGCAGATGGTATGAGGCAGAAGGCTAGCACGCAGTTTTTTGACTCAACAGGTTTAATGGCTATGCTATGCCATCATGATTGCGTACTTTGGTTGGTCAATATGACCTCTCCGGGTGAACGTCAACATTATGTGTTCACCCTGGTTGAAAGGTTATTCAACCACCTCCTATCATGGTTCACAGTTGGGATTCTTTATGATGTTGCATGCTCCACCCATTGAAGTTGTGTGAAGTGGGACTTCTTAAAGCTATATCTACCTCATATGACCTTTGCTATTTCAGTTTTCCATGCATATGGACATGCTTGGCCTTGCCAATGCATTTATCATCCCCAAAAGTGTAAAGGTTTTGGTTTAACGGATGGAGAAGGTTGCAGATGATTTTGGCATTCAATCTGCATGCTGGTGGTGTATCTGTGGGTGTGCGGGGTAAGTTTTTGGGTGAATTGTAAAATGTCATTGCTCATTTGCTTTATTCTATTTGTCTTGTTAGCATTACCAGAGACTATATACGTTGGATTGCCAGATTCAACATGGCAATAAAGAAAGCTTAAGAGGTCTGGGCAAATGGGTGGCATGTAAATGGTGGCTGGCTCAGACAAAACATGAAGAGGTAAATTGAGAGGTTGTAAAATCGGAACAATCTCCTGATTTGCTGTGCGTGCAGTGGTTGGAGCAGGTTGCTGCACAAACCAAACCATTGCCTCATGAGGATCTTTTTGTTTACCAAGCTTCTAATTAATTTTTGTTGTTTCAGGTCAATTGAAGAACACTGGAAAGAAGGCAATCGAGGAAGCAATCTGAATGCGCACTGTCATCAGCACCCTAGAAGCCCGCATTGCCCATCTTGAAGTGGGAGTGTGTGACTTAAATGACCTGCCCTACCTAATGAAAGAGGCCCAGGAGAAGCTGCCAGGTCTTACAAAGGAGCTTAAGGACAAGAAACAGTCTCATCTGCACATGGAGAGGGCACTGGGTGTAGACCAAATGAACACATACCAACATCTGGCTTCCAGTGAGTTTATTACCTTGCATATGAACGTGTGGGCCAAGAAATCTGTCTACAAGACAGGTTGAGAGCCCACAAATTTGAATGGGATTGTGTAGAGCGTGCAGTATGTCATCAACAGTACAACAGTTTGTTTAACATTTTCTATGCATTACCTATTAATCATTTGTATAACCAAATAGAACGTAAGATACAAGGGCACACCGAGGACTCAGTGAAACGTTGTGAGCCCAGTATCACCAAGCTAGCAAAAGAATACAATCCATTGTGTGAGAAAATGTGTGTCCTCATTGGAAGGTGGTCAGCACCTCGGAATGCAGTTGCCCCCAAGCCTATACCTTTGAAAGAACTGTTTGGACTGGATGTAAATGATGCAATATGGCAGGATGTAGGGCTAGATGATACCGTGGACACAGGGGCTCTGCCTGAGTGGTTATGCAATGATAAGGTATGAAAGGGTATCAAGGCAATACTTGAGCATGATCAATGTGATGAGGAGTTGCAATGGTTGCAAGGAGAACATCGATCCTTATTTGAATGGATGGAGGAGGAGTGGACTGTGCTTCAGCAGGCTATTCAGGAATTCATGGCCCTAGGTTTGTGATAATTCAAGGTTGTGATCTCCTGACTTATTTTACGGACATCTAGGTGATGCAGTTTTGCTTTATCATTTTCATGAATGCAAGGCAGAACTTTTATGACTGTGTGTCCGGTGGTGGCAAGCAATGCGGGATATGCCAGAGGATGTGCAGTTGCCAAAGTGGGCTCCTCCCATTGAGGAGCTGGATGCAATGGAGTGTGACCTTGGTAGTGAGGTATGGAGAACTGAAGATGAGCAAATTGAGGATCAGGACAGTGATGATGAATTAACTTCATCCAAGGAGTCAGACATGGATGCGCTAGATACTGGACTGCTGGAGCATCTGGATGCTTTAGAAGTAGCTGATTGGGCTGAGCTGGAATTGAATGGGGATGTATTCTTTTAGTTTACTTATGTATTAAAGGACTTTGAAATTGTAATGATAAATGTGATACTGAGTACTTGGGCAAATAGTAGGCATTATGCCATTGCTCTAATAGTTCAGGCAGTAGAGCATCCAAGTTACTTAGGTAAGCAACTTAACACTTGGGAGGTCTGTGGTTCAACTCCAGGTTGGGGCATAACTCTGGCTCAAGTTGATTTTTTAAAAGTTCTAATTATGTATACAAACTGGAATGCTTTGGGGCATTTATGACATGCCAAAGTTACTATCTTTTTGTTTAATCATGTATTCCATGATGAGTACTACTATATTTACTAGTCTATGGATTCCATAGTGTATTATATTTAGTAGTCTATGGATTCCATACTGTACTCTGGATTCCACAGTGTACTATATTTACTAGTCCTATGGATTCCATACTGTACTCTGGATTCCATACTGTACTCTGGATTCCATACTGTACTCTAGATTCCATAGTGTACTATACTTAGTAGTCTATGGATTCCATAGTGTACTATATTTATTAGTCTATGGATTCCATAGTGTACTATATTTGGTAGTCCTATGGATTCCATACTATACTCTGGATTCCATAGTGTACTATACTTACTAGTCCTATTGTATTATATTTATTAGTCTATGGATTCCATAGTGTACTATATTTAGTAGTCTATGGATTCCATACTGTACTATATTTATTAGTCTATGGATTCCATACTGTATATCATTTTACAGTGTAGTGGTGTTGCTTCACAACTCTAACTCAGAGTATATGGGTTATAGAGTATGTCACATAGTGTGACATATATCACACCTGCTGTTTTAAGCTGTGTGAATATGCCAATGGTAAAGTGTCTTGTTCAAAAGGATGTGACATGGTACTGTCACATTGTGTGACAAAGCTGTAACTATATCACGTCAGCCTGATGGTCTCCAGATGATTCTTTAGATTATGTCCATTATCATAAGCATGTCACATAAATATTAATAAGTGCCATACATTGGCAGCCACTGTAGCTCTATGACAGATTTGAATAGTAACCATTCATAGTACAATATGGATTCCACAGACTACAATATTTCGTAGTCCATAGATTCAAAAGCCATGCACAGGCTGCAGACCCATCACCTGAATATTTTCACTATTTTTTATGATTTTTTGGGGAATTATAGAGCCTAATAG
This sequence comes from Gymnopus androsaceus JB14, assembly GCA_009733575.1. Classification (NCBI taxonomy): domain Eukaryota; kingdom Fungi; phylum Basidiomycota; class Agaricomycetes; order Agaricales; family Omphalotaceae; genus Gymnopus; species Gymnopus androsaceus. The sequence continues at coordinate 137,738 of ML769551.1, read as the reverse complement.
TTGATTTTCCAATGTGACATATGTCACACTGTCACACTGTATATGCGCTATACTTCATACATAGCTCACCTGCTGGAATCCATAGATAGTCCTGGAGTCCATGGCCAAGGGGTACCAGAGGTCCTGGCTCCATGGATTCCAGACCCCAGCCCTGGAATCCAGGACCCTGGATTTCCTGTGGATCTCAATCATATTAGATACTGGATTGTTACACTTTGGACTATCTAACTTGTTAGAAACAAGGGAAGCCTGAAGTGCATCAAGCAGGGTGCTTTTAAAACATTGCCTAAACAACAGAAGGCCGATTGGATGGTATGTCTTCACACCTGATACCTGATGATTTTCAGAGCTGATATCATTCAAGGCTCACTTATGGAGAACCTTTTGGAGGCTCACTGAACAGTCCAAGATCAATGATTTTACCAAATACTCTCCAGTCAGTGAGGAAACTGCAAAAGCCTTTGGAGAAGGAAATGGACCCAGTCCGCATGGCAATGATACTTATTGTCTGTATCTTGGCGAGGGGTGGCAGCAAGTGGCATGGAAGCACACAGTGATAGCAACCATGGCTAGTGCTATGCTCATGGAGGCAGTGGAGTCACAACTGGAGCCAGCCTTGGGCAAGGATGTGGTGAAGGTGGCAATATGGGATTTTGTCAAGCAAGCTTGGAACTCATGGAGCTCAACAAAGCTGAGGGTGCATAAGAGTGGAGAATGGATGGAGAATGCAAGCAAAGCTTTTTTGCGCAATACACATTATCAATCTCAACGCTCCCAAGCTGTGAAGAATAATAATCGCAAAGCCCAGGTGAGCTGTACAATTGTTTACTGTTTTGTCAAATATCATTAATGTCCGCATGTAGAAATACAACAATTGTGAAAAAGGAATCATGGATTTACTGAAGGATCCTTTGCAGACTACAATTGCAAAGAGGAAATGGGCCATGATGGCTGAGATTAATCATGCTCTCCATCATGAAGGGCAGTCCTCTGAGGAGAGTGATTATGACTGTGATCATCTTCTGCATCAGGCCGCTCCACTCAAAGTCAAAAAACCTCACTATCACTGCTGCATTGTTGGAGAGCTATTGGAGGATGTAGACATTGCTATTGACAAGCTTCATGAGAACACTGCTCATGCATCAGGTAAATGTTACATCTCCAGGCTTGCCCGCATATGCATCAGGTCAGAAGTGAAGAGCAAATGCACTGTCAAACATGGTCTCCCAAAAGCTCTCTACCACCGCTGTTATCTGCAGAGACTCAACCCAAGCGCTCTTGCCCAGGTTAAACCCACTGAAGATCAAATCCCACATTTTGCTCAGTTTGTGGATGAAGTTGAGTCAGACAGTATGGAGGAATAGGGCTGACTGTTTTGGTTGCGTGTAGCATCAATAAAGCCTCTAGATCTGCTTGTAGCCAGATATTGTAGCACATGCCACTCGTTTTGACTATGTGTACCATATAACAGTATTGGTGAATCCTATCTAGAGATTAACTGGGCTGGTAAATCAGAGTCCATGTCAAATCACAAATATGAGTTGAGATTTAAGACTGAAACAACATAAAAATGCAATGAAAGTCTCTAAGCATCTGCAACAATGTTAAACTACAAGGCAGTGGTACTATTGCAGAAATGCAACGGTACATATGCTGCTCAGGCCTTTGTGTCCAATCTGCTTCAGCTCCCAACTACATACAATTGCATTCTGCAATCCCATTCATCCCCTAGAATTCCTCCTCCAAAACCAAGTCAAGAGATCTATATGACCATTCTCTCTTGAGGATCACTCGATGAACACTCATGACAGCATTTTTTTACTGTCGCTCCTTGTACATACAGTTACTCTACATAAACTTTATTGACCTTATGGATTTCATGGTCAACGCAGTCCACATGGCTGTGTTATGGCTTGGATGCGGTCCACGTGGCTGCTTCGGATCTTGGACCCACCAGTGGCCTTTCATTCATAATGAAAACCTGTTTTTCAGCCCAAGTTTCACAGATATCAAATTACTCACAGATTTCTGTCATTTCAGTAAAATAACTGACAAGAATGATTACCTTGTAATCAGTTGCCTATTCATCTAGAGTAAAATATCTAATTTCAATCATATTAATTATACAGACAAAAATACTAGATTCAGTGAATCACCCTTTGTCAGCCAGAATTTCACTCTGGCCGAATTCATTATTTCGGTCTGGCTTTCAGTTTCATTGAGAGATGGACTGATTGTTTCATTATCAGTCTAAAAATCTGCCAAGCAGATTTTTGTTACTTTCCGGTGTGTTGATGTTCACTAAGTAAAGTTCATAAGTGTGGGAAAAAATAAGTTAACTTGATTGAATTGAAATAAGTTAAACAAGTTAGCAAAATAAGTTACTTTGCTCTCACTCAGTCAATTAAATGCAGATTTCACTCAGAACAAGTTTCAAGCAAGCTATGTCAAAGTTGAATGGTCTATAAGCTCAAAATAATAAAGTGTGCATGATTAAAACACTTTGGTATGCCTTTTCCTATCAAAAACTCATATTTATATTTTCCAAGTAGGAGCCGCTTGACAGCGGCTGGAGCAGCTCCAAAGCCGGAGCTGAGCCAAGCCAAGCCATTGCAACACTGTGGCATTTATCCACTATACAGCCCTTCAGAAATCCACATAATTTTTATCTACTATGAGCTCATTTTGTGGGTTTTTGTATTTATATACTGTAGAGCCTTCCAGAAATCCACACAGTATTCATTTACTCTGAGTTATGGTATTTCTCTACTATTTAGCCCTTCAAAAATTTATTCACTGTGCAGGTACCCCTGCTGCTCAGGTGTACACTTTCAAATAAACATTTGATTGATTCGGCCGGTCCTAGTGGTCCTGTCAAAATTTTGGATCAGGCACTTTTTACCCAAAATTTGCATTTTCGGCACGTTGAGACTCGGCCTCTATCACCAATGATAGCTGCACTCATCATGATTGAATGAGTTTGTGACTTGGCAACTTAGTCCGGCCCGTGGAATCAAATCATAGTAAAATCTGGTGCAAGGAAGGTATACAGTCGAACCTCTCATAAGGCAAACCCCTCTGTCAACATCCAAAGGTGTGCCTTATGACAGAGTATACCTATAGAGAGGGTATGATTTTTTGGGGCTAAAAATGCTCTGAAATGGGTTTTTTAATATCTATGAATGTATTACAATGCATATAGATGATAATCGAAGCCAAAATACTACTTGCAAGAGAAAAAATCAGTAATCAATGAGTTTACCATAGAATGGCTCTCCTGCAAATGTGTTGATTGCCCAAATGTAGCTAGAATACTTTCAAGTTTCCTTGCATACAGCTTATCTATTCCATTAACATATTTCTGCATGATTGTCACAGCCTGTAGAGCTTCACGACAGCTGGGATGTTTGGTGATTGCAGCATCATCATCCTTATCATCATCACCTCCCGCAATAACCCCATTTTCCTTCGCAGCCCTTGCATGCATGACTGCATCAAAAATGTCCTGGTCTGTACTGGCATCCAGCATGCTCTTCTCTGCTTCTGAGTTCAACAATGACTCAATGTTACTGGCCTGGCATCAGCAAAAAGGGGTTAAACCTATGATGACCTAGGGAACCTAGGCTACCCTGGTCACCCTGGTCACCCTGGCCACCTTGGGTCTTCCAGGCTACCCCAGGCTACCTTAGGCTACCTCAGGTTTCCTCAGGTTTTTCAGGTTAGCTCAGGTTTACTCAGGTTGCCTCAAATTCCCAAGGTTTATCCCTAAATCCTAGGCAACCTAGGTGACCTCAAAGAAACTGAGGCAGTCTAGGCAACCTAGGTGGCCTAGGAGACCTAGGTATCCTTAGGTTCCCTTAAGTCCATTTAGGTCATTGCAGGTCAACCTAAAGTCAGCCCTGGGCCCAGACCATTTTTCCTGATGGGAGAACACCAGTGTCCTGGAGAGCATTGAGAGTCTCTTCAACATGTTTTCCCGCATGAGAAATTGGATTGTCAGAGTTGACGAGAGCAGAGATAGGGACTGAGAGATTGGAGGGTGTCACAGGACTCAGAGCCGGGAGAATCCCCGTCTTTTGCCAGCAGTGTGATATGGTGGGGGCATTGACATCACACCACGCTGCTTCTGCAAGACGCATGGCTTCAAGTTGGTTGATATTGTAGACATTGGCAGGAGAAATGCTGGAGTCATACCGATTGATAGCTTGTTGAATGTACCTTGCACGGTAATGAGCTTTAAAACACCAAATGATACCAGTGTCCATCGGTTGTACATGAGCAGTAAGATTGGGCTCGAAATTCATAACCTCGATGTTTTGCAAACCATCAGGAGCAATATGACCAGAAAAGTTGTCCTGAAGAAGGAGTATTTTGTGATTCTGCAGCTGCAGCTCGCAATCCCACTCCTTAAGCCAATCCTGGTAAAGCTCCGTGGTCATCCAAGCCTTTGCATTGTTGCAATAGTAAAAGCCAAGTTCATGGCCTGTTGTACTACCAAACGCGTGAGGCTTTTTAGCTTTACCAATGACAAACGCACGCCTCTTCTCTGAACCATCAGCACTAGCAGTGAAGGCATATGTCAAGCGCACTTTACTACCCTTCACTCCAGAGTGCTTTTGGTTAGCAAGTCCATGGTCAGGAGGCATTCTACAAGACAAACATTTAACAAAGATGATAAGCTCAAAATTGGGAGACATACCCATAGAACAGGCTAGTCTCATCCATGTTGAAAATATCACGAAGAGGATGACCGTACTTTTTCAATAGCTCAGCCAAACAAGCTCGCTCCTGCTCAACAACATGAGGATCAGCTGATGCAGCTTCTCCATGGCATTTAAATTCCCATAATGTGTTCCACTTCTTGTACTTGTCAAGCCATCCCTTGCTCAGAGTCAGCCATTCATCTTTGGGTATCCCAACCAAATCGGCAAACTGCTTCCATTTCTGGCACAAAACTTCACCGGTAATGTTTATGCCATTGCCCATTGCCTTCAAAGCCCACAAATCCAGCATTTCCGTGACCTCTGGATGTTGAGTCTGTCAGGCACGTTGAGCATTCAATGAAGTGCCGCCAGACTTTTCACACTGCTCTCGCCAATATGCTTCCCTACCCAACCATTTCAAGACTCTAGGCTGAGTTAACTTGAGATTCAGATATTTATTGTTGAACTGCTTTGCCGTTTTCGACTGGTTTTTGCCATTGGTGTGATACCAGTCAAGAATCTTGATTCGCTGGGCTATGGTAGCATTCTCCTTGTGTGTAAATACTGGTTCAGGCTCTGGCTTCTCCTGCTTTTCCTTCTGGCTCTCAGAGTCTCTGGGTTTTGGCTTGGAACCTAAATTTGACATGAGTAAATTTGCCTAAAGAGAATGTTCATGGATTAAAACTTATGCTTCCGCTTGTTTGAAACCACTGGAGCACCCATTAAACGATGGAATATGGCTTTCTTCGCTTCATCCAACCTTCCTATTCCATGTTCATAGTCGGAGGCATTCTCCAACTCATCAATCAACCGATCCTCATCCACCAGGTTGGCTTCATTATCAAGCCAGGCTTCATCTGCTGTTGAAATTTTCTCCTTCTTTGCCAATTTGGCCTGTAAAGTTTTCCGTTTTTCCTCAATTTGTTGACTGAGTTTTGTAAGCCCATTCTTCAGGAGCTCCAGAGGTCTGGGAACCATGTTAGCATTGTGCAGACAGTCACACAGGGTTTCACCATATAAATTCCGCTCAAAATTATAGAGAAATTTGATTATTTTCTACGACTAACCTTTCGGGGCTCATACATGATGACCCAAGCAATAAAATGGTGATTAGTATCTGATATCTCCAGAAGAAAGTTGGCCTTATGCCCAATTCCTTGGCAGGTCGCACACCCAAAAAAGGTATGCCCTATGCCCTATTAGAGAGGTATGCCTTATTCACTGACTTTCCCTGCAAACAAGGTTGGTTTTCTCAAAAATGTATGCCATATGAGAGAGTATGCCTTATGAGAGGTTCGACTGTAATCATTCATCAGCAAAATGTGTACTTTGCATCTTAATTTCCACAGAGTACATAAAATCCCCGCACTCCCAGAGCCTCCAGCGCTGGCCAGTGCTTGTCAAAAATATAAACTTGTACAACATTTCTTTCTAATTTTCATATAAGGCAATTTTGAGACCTCTGGGAGCTCTGGCTAGCTACAAGCTCATTACTCAAAAAAAGTGCCTTAGAAAACCATGTTTTTCGGGTACATCCTACCGGTATCCAACTACCAGATTCTCATCGGAGCACCCATTCGGTGCTATGACTTGTTTAGTCCTTCATCGGACACTAGTTTACAATATAGCAACACCCTCAAGTTCATTGGAACACTGCAAGCTACCTCAATATCAAGCCCCTGCTGTATGCAATCCTTGCTAGTGTTGGCCTTAGGACTTAGGACCTAATTAGGATTAAGGCCTTAATTTACTTGCTAATTAAGACCTAACATTGTTGGTGTTGAAGCAGACATATGATCAACAAATGGTGAGATGCGATACTCACCTGGATATGTTGCTAGTAGACTGGTCTGGGGGACTAGTTGAAGAGCAAAGAGTTCTTGTATAGACAAGTAGTAGTACAACTGAGTGTGCTAAGGAGTACAGTAAGTACCTACAGTATTCATACTAAGTACAACTACAACTATACAGTATCATAGTAAGGTGGCTTAGGGCAAAGAATACGGTCATAATGGTTCAACAGCATGTAAGTACAATGTAAGATTGAGTAATTATGGTAGTGGCCAACAACCGCCAGAAATTTTGAGCGCTTAATATTAAGCGCTCAATACTTTTTGTCAAAAAAGTGGCAAGTGTACATACTAGCTCTAACACTCACTTCTGCTATAAGTTTTGGTGAGATAAAATGTTCAAATTGTATGTAATAAGAGAATGTTCAGACTTTTTTCCCGTAATAAATGAAGCAGTCAACAAAAATGTGTATTTTGTAATTTGATCCTGTAAGTATGAACAGTAAACTTGCATCGAGTATCTCCATATGCTTTCTTTTCACAAAAAAATTCTGGACATTTTTGTCTAAGCATAAAAATGAACATATTTGCCTGCAAACTTAAAAGAATAGATGGTTTCCTAGGGGGTCTGTCTGCCAAATTGACACTTGCCGCATAAATTTGGCAGTGAGAATCAATGACGTAATATTCAAGACGCGTCTTGAATGCGTACCGAAACCACATATACCCTCAAATTACACCTTCTATGCTTTCAAATTGCTCTTCTTTTCATTAATTATTCTTATTCTCTGTATCTATTATCTCTGAGCATCAAGCGCTCTTGTACCAGCATGGGAAAACAACGGTCTGCAAAGCAAAAGGCACAACAAGCGGCAGCAATAGCATTTGTGACGGAGAAACGAGAGGCAAAGAAGAGGCTTGAAGGTCTGGAAGAGGAGGTTGCGAGGTTGAGGAGACTTGAGGAGCAAGAAAGTGACAATTACAAGACCTTTGAGGGAAGCACAATGCAAACTGAGATCATAGCAGAAAGGGCTGAGATGTATGAGAAGGCGTTTCGGAATGCAGGGAAGAAAGAAAAGTGGGTGAAGATCAGTTTGCAGAACACAAAGGAGAAGCTAGAGAAGGAGAGAGCTGAATGGAAGAAGAAAGGAAGGATTTGAAGAAGCAGGGCAGGGAAGTAGAGCAAGAACTTACAAAAACGAAGAAGAAACTCGAAACTGCTGAACGGAAAATATCTGATCTCCACGCTGATAAAGAAAACCTCAATGCAAATGTTCATTGTCTCAATAAGAAGATTGCTAGGGCTGTAGATCAGAAGGATAGAGCTGTTGACAGAGCTATGGAGAAGATGAAGAAAGAGGTCAACACATTCAAAGTCAAGCAGGGTGGAATCATGTCTAATCTAGCTTGGGACGTTACTCGGAATCTTGTTGCTATTGGACTCAAACCTGGTATGGTTGGTCCTGCTGTCAACATGATACTGACTGCTGCTGGGGTTGAAGTCAAGGGCAACTTCTCACATACTACTGTCCGTTGCGCTGTAATCGAAGGTGGAGTCACTGCTGATCTTCAACTGGTCAAAGCTATGAAGGAATCCGATGGTATGTATTGTTTATTTTCATAACGTACACTGTTTAAACTTTTTTTAGGCTTTACGGTTAGTGGAGATGGATTGACACACCAAAGCATTAACTACGAGTCCCATTTCATCACGGTAAACAAAGACGGTACCCACAAGAACTACTTCGCTGGTTTAACCAGGGCTCCAACCCATACTAGCCAAGAGCAGTGTGACGCTTGGGAGCAACTTTTCCGCCATATCATCGCACTCTACAATGCCAGTCCACTGGGAAAGCAGAACAGTGAAATCAACCTTTGCGAGCTCATCCGACTTCTCACCGGAATGCAGTACACCCAGGTTTTGCTGATGTGGGGTAGGATGGTCTGGGCATCATGATACTGCCCACCTTCACCATTCACACCTTCCAAGGTATTCAACTTAAATTTTAATCCTGTTTGTGGTCCTCAGTCTGTGCCTCATACAATTGCAAATCATGATAGTTGAGATGTTTTCTACATTCTATTATGTCCATAAGTCCTATAGTCAAGAAGCTTGGAGAGGAGTAATGTTGCATTTTATTCAATTCAACACACCTTGTGACTTGTGACCAGTATGTCGAAATTGTCATTTCGACTAATTTCCTTAAAAGGCAATCTTTTTAAACTTTTTTTGTTGCTAATTTGGTCAAAGCTGTAATTTTTGGGCAAATTTTGTGCAGTGACCTGTGACCAGTGGAAAAAATTTCGACTTTTCGAGGGCCTGTGACATGTGACTGTTGAATTGAATGAAATGGCACAGTATGGAGAAACTCCCATCAAAACATCATCTTTTGGCATGAGATATATAGTGCCTATGTTCTCATATGCCTCCCATAATCCATTTTGTCAATGAACTTCCTCAACTACCAATTGCTTCACAATGCACCTGCATATAGCACTTCTGGTAGTTGGTGGGTAGTTTGTGGGTGTAGCCGGTGTGCTGGCATGTCAGGATCAGGCATTATATTGGAACATGTAAGTCACGCCTCTCGAGATTCTGTTGGCATGCTCTTCAACTCAACATCAATCTTTCTAGTGGGTTGGGGGTGGCTACCAAATTACCTTGGATTTTTAAACTCTGCTACCTTATTGCCACCTTAGCCTTACCGGGTTAACTTAAAGTACCTTTAAGTTCCTTAAGTCAACTTGGTTGACCAAGTTAACTTATTAACTTATTCTACCTTATTACCTTATCCTACCTTATTCTACCTTAAGCAATAAATAACATTGTAGATGATCATTAAAGGCTATGCAATGTGCTACAGACACTCCTAGACCCTCTTCAGGCATATGGGCATGATTTAAGGCAGCTCACTACTGCCAGTGGACAGATGGAGCTTTCAGTCCCTCATTTATGGATAATTCTACCAAACAACCCCGTTGATCCGAAACAACCCTTCTGACAATCCCTTTGTATCTCGTGATTGCCGGTCACGCCGGTCAATGTCCGTGGGTGGGAACTTTAGCATTCCGTGTTTACAACCACAATGAGCTGGTACCACTGCATCTTCATTCTTCCAAAATAGCTCTTCAGCATCTTTTCCTCATCGCTCACACCAAATTTTTCTCTTACATGTATGGTTGGAAATTGGCAAGGATGAGGCAGAATCAACTTTGCGGAAGGGTTTTGTTAGGTGCGCTCTCTTATCATTGCATGTCATCCAACCGCTGATTTTCTTTAATAAACCCTTAGTATACTTCGTTGGAGCATCAGAGGCTACGCCTTCCACCAGAGAGGTCACACCATAAGTGTAGCACTGCATGTATTGTCAAAACCATTCTAATCATACACATTATTACTGACTCTGTACCTCTATATACCCATAATAAAACACGGCGGTTGCTTCCCACTAAACTCTCGCTCGCTCGACGTGTCTCCATGGATTAAATGGGCATTATGCTTCTATGGCACAATCAGCGCACACATATGTCTTACAGCACAATGAGCAGTGCACACACTTCTGCGGCGATAGTACACAGCGCGTGCATGTGCAATCTCTGGGCGTGACTTGTGCTTATTAAAAATGGGCCAATAGTGTGACCCGGTTGAACACCGGTGTAACGGTCACTGCTCAGCTAGAGCTTTGAGGGTTGCTAGTTCTTAACAACCCCTTCAACAGGGTTGTCAAGTAGAATTATCCCTCATTTATACATATTTGTCAGTCTGTGACCCCACATAAACACCAGAACTGACTGGAAATGTTTAATTACAGTCATACGAGGCTTCATTGGCCTGGCAGTAATCATGAAACTGTACATAAGTCATGTATCTTGTCTCAACAACGATATGTAATTAGCCAGCAATTAGCATGAGCAGCAACTGTAAATGTATTTGGAGATAGCCTGGAGCCTATTACACACAACTAAAGATATGTTTCATACATTACAAGTCCACATTTAATGTATTTCAAAGTTGTAAATAGTATTTAAGTTCGAATAAGGTAGCGGAGTTTCAAATAAGGTAGCAGACTTTGAAATTTCAAGGTAACTTATTTCATTCACTTGTATGAAGTTACTGAGTGCAATAAAAGCTTTTAGTACTCTCCCCGTTGCTTTACACTCGATTCTTGAGGGTAAAACACTCAGGGTACGAACAGGTGGAGAAAATTATGTGTGATGTATCATATATGCCAAATATACAGTTACAGTCATATATAACTACTACAAATTCAGTATGGTGCTATAGTACAGAGTGGTCTGCATCTGTTACTGTATTGTATGGCTGCTTTGGAGAGGCTTGATGTCCACAGTTAGAAGTATGGTTGTACCATAGTCACAGGGTATATAACTCTGAACCATCACATGTCATTTTTGGAAACACTTTTCTTTACTTTGAACTTGGACTGTGAAGGGTGCCTATACGTGTATAAATGGTATTCCAGTTAATTTATGCTCAGTGATTATACTGCGGGTACATGTATCATGATCCAAGTCCCCACTGCCCGGTATCATTGTAGCTGTCATGGTCATATTGTGGGTTACTTTCACTCAACTGAAATGCATGTAAGATACACATGTTCCCAGAATTCCCACTACTTTATAGTAATAGTATTGAGGTATCTGTCAAACTATTTTGAATCATGTAACTCCAAGCCAATGTCAGAACACTGTCCTGTTGTATGAGAAAGGGAGCTTCCTATATAGTGATGTGCCGGCTAGGGCTCAGAGCCCTTGAGTCCTCTGAGCCGGGCCTGGCCGGAGCCATCTCTAGGGCTTGCTGGGGCTCAAGGCCAGGCTCAGATTTTTGAAAGCCCTGAGCCGGGGTCTTGGGCCGGGGCTCAGAGCACCTAATTTAATAGTGGAATAGAGGTTTTTTCTGTGAAAATTAACCATATTTTACAGAAATACAGAACTATTGAACCATTCATAACCTCATTTCAAGCAATGAAATACTATCTTCTGCTACAGAACAATGTAAGGTAGAGAGCATCCAAGCTCGAGCAAGGTCAGCTGACTTTGTCACGTGGCCGTCACATACCTATATATGGTGAAATTCACCTCGAAAATAGAATGAACATTATTCCACTCATCATGAAGCTAATTCCTTCCATTCAACACTTTATATACTGTATAAATGTCTGAAAAATAAACTGGCAGTAATTTGGATAAAAGCTGAGAGAGGAGTTATCAGTTTAGCATAAGAAGCACTGTTTGGGTAACTCTTCAATCAAAATTACATATGTGCTCAAAGTCTTGGGTGATACACCCTTTTAAGTACATTTTCCAGGGTTGAATGAAGCAGATTTGTGAGGCAGGTCCTACTTGTTTTTTGAGAGAATTATCTATGGAATTTCACCATATTAAGGAGTCACATGGAGGTCAGCTGACCTTGCTCGAGCTTGGATGCTCTCTACCTTATAAGCAAGATAAGTAGTATACAACAGGTCTAAAAATCATGTAGATTTTAGTCTTTTACTGTTTTTCTGTCAAGGTTATGTGTATTCTATGAGCTGGTACGGAACTGGTACGGAGCAACAGAGTCGATAGGGGCTGCTCCATCCCAGGCCAGTATGTAATGTTGAACGGGACCAAACTGGTAATAATATGGCCAAGGCCGGTTATCTACAACACCCCCCCTTGACCGGCATTGAGCCTAAGCATAGAAAGCCAACGTGTATGGAGCGTCCTATGTAGAGGTTTTGTGAGTAGGCAGCAATGTTTTCTTTACCCGAAACGTGAACCACGTCAATCTGTTGTTTGAGAATACAGTCGCGAATGAAGTGTTCTCTAATTGAGATATGGTTCATCTTAGAATGTGCGTGAGGGTTGTGAGTGCATGCGACCGTTCCCTGGTTGTCGCAGAAGATCGTTGTTGGGTTGTACTGAGGAAACCAAGTTCGGCAAATAGGTTCCTGAACCACAAAACTTCCCTCGTGCAATGGGTAGAGGCTAAATATTCTGCCTCGCATGAAGATAGCGCAACCACAGCTTGCTGTTTCGAGCTCCACGAAAGTGGTGAGTCTCCAAGCATAACAAGGAATCCGGAAATCGATTTTCTTGTGTTGCCCATTCCCCAGTCAGAATCTGAGAGCGCTTGTATCGTTGGGTACACCGCGTTTGATGATCCCAAGGTAATACCAAGTGTTTGAGTCCCTTTAAGATAGCATAGTAGATGCTTGGCAGCCGCGATATGCAAAGGGCCATAATTGGCCATGAACCGTGCTAATTCTTGAACGGTGTAAGCAATATCTGGCCTGGAGCAAGTACACAAGTACATGCATTTTCCTACAATGGCACCGTAAGGGAATCTCGCTACCTTCTCGCTCTTCAGGGGTAAGAGGTGTGGTCTGTGGGACTAATCGTGTCTTCAGGATCCATTGGAGTGTGGACTGGGTTACAGTTCTCGAAGTTGAATTCTTGGAGGATGGATTGGATGTAAGTTGTCTGGCTGATTTTAATTGTCCGATTCTTGATGTCTCATTCTATGGCCCATCCAAGGTGGAATGTTGGTTGGCCATTATCAGTGATTTTGAATAGGGAAGCAATGAGGTTTACGACAAGATCAGATTCTTCATCTGTAGTCAACACGATGAGCATGTTGTCAATGCTGGTGGTGACATATGAGCGGTTGTTGCTGTTGACACTGTATATATATGCTCCATTGCCTACCGGACTGCTTCAGGCCATACAACCTTTCTTTAGTCTCCAGTATCCTGACCTGACTATAGAAGGCCTGTGCATGTAGATTTCTTCCTCAAGAGGACCATTGAGAAAAGCCATTTTGACATCAATCTGGCATAGTTTCATATTGTGCTCAGCAACTAGCATCAATATTGTACGCATTGATTCCCATTGGGCTACTGGTGCGAAGGTATAAACAAAATCTTGACCAGTGATCTGCGTGAATCCCTTTGCTACAAGACGAGCCTTGAATCGGGATATGAGATCATCCTGATCTCATTTGATGTGCAAGACCCATTTAGAGTCAACAGCCTTTCGTCCTGGCGGTAGCTCATCTACTTCTTCATAGACCCCCTTTTCTTTCAGCGACTCAAGTTCCTTGTATATCACTGCAAGCCAGTGAGTCCAGTAGATGGATGCCTGGGCTTCTTGGACCAACTTGGGGTCTTTCTCTTCTGGTTCATTGATGGGATCTGTGAGTGCAGCACCCGCATAGGCAACTTCCGCTTGTATGAAGCTTCTGGCTAGTAACAGGAAATCAGATTTGTCACATTCGATGTCAAGGGCATCAATCTGTGCGCTAAGGACGTCTATCAGGTTGCTATTCCCCCCCTTGTCCTGCGTACAGTGGATGTAATGAGCAGGTGATTTTCGCATACGTCGAGTGCATTGTTCTGCAATCAAAGAATTGTCCATGAGCGTGTCGCCATCAGGATCGAGACTATGAACGTAGGTTAACGTATATGTCAGTAACAACGTTATGTTACTCACTCAAACTCGGAACCACTTGGCACGTCAACACAATGGTTGAGAGATTCTTTAAATTCAAGAGGTTCGTTACGGTCCAATCTGCACATCACAGATTAGGGTAGGAGTATAACATTTCGTAGAGTTACTCACATATTTGTAGACTCCAATTTCTCCTGGCACGTTAGATGTGGAGTTTTCGTATGGGGTGGATCTGCATGTCACAGATAATTAGCACATATTTCATTTGGATGGTAAGCACGTCACTTACAGATCCGTTTCGCCACGATTTGGCATCTCGTACAATGGAAGAGAGTTTCGTTTCTCCAAACCGTTTCTCCAATTCGTAGGGTATGTCATCCCAGAGCACCTCGGAAGGTGGTGGAGACTGGTAAGAAGACAGGGAAACCATGGAAGACAACGTCTCGACAGACACGGATTGTCTTTGAGTGTGGAAAGTAAATGAGGTAGCCCTTCAAGTTTTGAGCATAACCCATGAATCTCCCTTCTTCTCTGTGTTCCGTTACTTTATTCAGACTGTCTGAATTGGTCTTCCTAGAAGTGACCAAACACCTGAAAGGTCATAGGTGAGAAAGGTCAGCTCTTCATTCGAGGAAGCATTCGAACAGGGTTTTGTCTGCTGGGACAGTGGAATGGGGAACGCGGTTCTTAATGTGGACACAGGCTTGTGCTGCCAGTAGCCAGAACCAATGAGGGAGATTGCAGTCTACAAGCATGGCTCGTAGCATGCATTCAACAATCTGAATTGTCCGTTCAGCGACGCCATTCTGTTGCGAGGCATCAGGGACCGAAGGCTCGTAGACAATACTGTTAACTTTGCAGTATGTCTCGAAGTCGCCTGAGACTAATTCGGGAGCATTGTCAATTCAAAGGATGGAAATGGAATAACCAAGGTATTTTTCAACGGCAAGGCGGAATTCATGGAAGCATTGCAGTGCATTGGATTTTTGTTTTAGGAAGTAAATTGTAATGAAACGTGAATGGTTGTCAACAAAGATGATGAAATAGTGAAAGGAGCCGTATCCGAGAGGAAGAGGCAACTTCCAGGGCAGCTTTTCTCAAGAAAGTGGTTTTTTACTTGAGTAATTCTCAAGTAAATTCTTAGGAAGTTCCTAAGAATTAAAGGAAAGAAAAAGTATTCTAAATTGTAAGTAATACACTTAGATAAATACTCAGTAAGTAAATAGTTAATGCCTGAGTAATTCTTAAGTAAATTCTTGAAAAGTTCCTAAGAATTGAAGGAAAGAAAAGAATTCTAAATTATAAGTAATACTTAGATAAATTCTAAATAAGGACATAGTCAGCACATGCCTGTAAACTCAAGCAAAGTAAAGTAAAGTGAAAGTAAGGTAAGTAAATACTAAGTAATATACTGTATAATTACGACCAATAGTTCCCGGGTTTCATGCGTTACGCAGGAACTTCAAAAAAGTATAAGTTCTCTTACTATATATGGTATAGCTGGCAAAGCCAGCTGGAAAAAAATTACCATAATAGGTAAGGGCACTGAAAAATTGGCCCCCGTTATGCATTATGATTTCCAAAATGACCAAGTTCCCGGGGCCGGTGGTATGGTTACGGGAACTATTGGTCGTAATTATACAGTACTGAGTAAAGTGTGTGAAGTAAGTTGCTAAGTAAGTAAAGTAGGTAACTTGAAAATACTTAGTAGAACAAGAGAATTTGTTTACTATTTCCTTAGGCAGTAATCTTACTTACAATTTACTCAAGTTGTACTCAAGTATTTTAGTATTAACTAGTAAAAAAACCAAATTTTGTTCAGGCAAAACTTAAGTAAAACTTGAGAATTCCTTAAGTAAAAAACCACTTACTTGAGAAAAGCTGCCATAGATTTACGAAGAGGGCCACAGATATCTGAATGAATATGGAAAAGAGGACGGTCTGCTCGTGTATTTGACCGTTTAGGGAATTTAAGCTGCTTGATGTTGGCTCGCACGCAAATGTGACAGTTCTTGACTTGGACATTGTTGATGGGTAGTCCAGTGGTTGTGCGCTTCCTATAAAAGTGCCAGTTTTGTCTAAACAAATGAGACTCCATCCAACATGAATTAAACAAGGTTAAACAACCACACTGGGCCAAAATAATGATTTCCATACAGCCTGAACGAGGCATCGTGGGAAAAAACTGACACCCCCCCCCTGCCCCTGTTTGTTAATCTATACCCAACTATATGTTTACTTAAGCAAAGTGGCTTAACCCTAGTCCTGTATGATGTCTCTCCTATATTTGAAACAGTGGGGGCAAGCCCCCACACCCCCAATTTCATCCTTATCCCTAACCCTAACCACCTAACCCCTAACCCCTAACCCCACCTACTTAATCTCATGTGTTGACCAGGCTAGGGTTAGCTAGCGCTAACCCTACCCTTAACTTTCCCATGGTCATGTGCTGACCAGGTCAGGGTTAGCTGTTGCTAACCCTAACCCTAACTTTTCATCATCACATGCTTACTATTATGGTATGTCATGTGACAACCAATCTTATCTATGTTTCCCGTGGTCACATGCTCACTATATCATGTGACAACACAGTTGTTTAAAAGTGTTTAAACAAAAAGGGCAGTGGCTGGTAGTAATTGGGATGTTTAAATATGTTTAATATTTGTTGGGCATAATCTTGGATGTTTAAGTATAACTGGACCAGATTACTGCGCTTCAGCCCTTTAACGTCTATGTGGCCCACTAGATGGTGGTAAAACCCACACATTGAGCAAGTTCGGATTTGGTCCCGGGACCAAATAGTGTCGTAACATCTGGCACCATTCCTGCAATCAGCGGCGATTGCAGCGATGTCGAGGAAGCACCTAATTCTGAGACCAGGGCTTCAACAGGAACCACATCCATCCTGTACAAGTCCCGGATGATTATTCCTCTTGTGAACGGGGTATTCTTGGCGGAGTAGTATACCGTCTCCAGTACGCGTGCTGACTCCCTTCTTATCGATCCTTGAACCAAAGATTAGGTTACATCGGGCACTTGGTACATGTAGGATGTTTGAGAGCAAGAACATCCATTTTGTTTTACCCATAGTTGCTTCCAATATGATTGTTCCTTTGCCAGCTGCCACAGCTGAGAGTTTGGAGCCAAAGCCGTGTACTTGGAGGGGGTTTTCCAATTCGGTATAGTCATGGAATAGCTTCTTCTCCCTAAAGATGTGTCTAGTCACACCGGTATCATGGTTGATGGAGTCATCTTGCGGAACATCTAGGTTCAGCACAACTGCATCCACTTTTACCTTCTCCCCAATTCTAATCTCATTGTCATCACTTCCTTCTAGGTTGTCCAATATCTCCATCAAGAATGCCAGTTCCTCCTCCAAATTTCCTACTGTTTTGCTTAGCTCTTCTTCCGTTGGTTTGAATTTGGTTACTCCAGCAAAACAACTGGGTCCTTGCTGACTACTGTTACGATTGTCTCTACCGCTTGTCCCTCTGCTTGATTCTTCAAGAGACTGCTTGCAACGGTCTGCGATTCTTTGCTTGGGCGAAAGGTGGATATCCCTCATGCCCTTGAAGTTCACTGGATACTGGCCAACCTTTCCTCCACTGTAGATGAAGCATTCAGCTTTGGTGTGCCTGACTGGGTAGGTGCAATATGTGTTTCCACAGATTACTTTGCATCCAGTTGGGCTTGTATAAGGGTTCAATCTTCTGTTGTTTCTCTGGGGTTGTCTTGACTGATTCCTATTTGGTAGTGACGGCGTCATAGATGTCCCTACGGAATCCAGGCTACTGGTGTAGACACCAGCAACAGCATGGTCTTCCCTCTTCCTTGTCTTGCCAGTTGCTACAATTGCGTTGATACGCTGATTTTTCGGCTAAAGCTGAAACTGTACAGAATTGATAATCCTAGATTCTGTATTATACTCAATACGGTTATACCAAGAACTATAGTGAGCCCGAGCTGATAGTTGAAGTCTATTGAGAGTCTATTGTACTCTAGAGATTGCAGAGTGATGGTACGCGTTAATGGTATCTCACTTAACTTTGTGAATGCATCTCGTTCCAAGTCCTATGCATTGTATGGTGTAGCAAGTCAAGCTCGGTGGATACTGAGTTGATGAGCAAGGCTATTCCGAGCCCACATATAACTATTACTAGGCTAGACAATCAAAAGACATACCCGAGGGATTGAAGTTTCCGAGGCAGCACTTGGTGCAGCCCAACAAGTTGGTTATACAAAATTTACAATGTTACTCTACCAAGATGGAAACTCTTGACCAGATGAAAGCTTGCCTAGGCAATCTCATTGCAGAATGTCCGGTAACTCCGGCCCGGAGCTGCCGCGATGAATGGAAACACTTCCGCGATGTTAGAAGTCTCTTGACCGAGATGATAAAAGGAACATGGATGACAGAATCATCTAGGCAAGCTAAAACTCTCCGAGACCAAATATTGTACTAGCTGGATGCCCGAGGCTCCATTAGGACTCTGAGGCAAGTGTAAATGATGGTGTGTTTTTTGGGTTGTGCATTGCTAGAGGATGCCAAGGTATACCTGCCGCGGATTCACCAACGCAGCCACCTGATCAACCTCATTGCAATCACTCTTAGAGCAAGGAATGACTAGGAATAATTCCTGTCCAAGCTTCAGTGTTGTTCCGAGATCCATGTGCTACAAGGCCTCTAGGCTTGAGTCCACACGGAACTAGGCATAATGTCTAGCTTGCTATTGGCGAGGCAAAGATAGATATACTTCTGAGGGCTGTTCATGGAATGTTTCGAACACCATAGAACTTCACCGAGTCATAAATTTGGAGGACCTGCACAGTTTCCGAGGCAAAAGAAAGTGACTCGAGTTCATCTAGGACCAAATTCCAAGCATTGCCATTCCGAGATATGGATTTCCCAAAGATTAGGTGTGCCGAGATGATTTATTGAGGAAGATTATTTATTATTTTACATTTATGGACATGTCTCGATCTCTTTCATATTATTCCTTTGTTTTAGTATTTTTCCGAGATGTACCAGTATATAAGGGTAGCTACATTCTACATAGCAATCCAAGTTAGACTTCATACCTGAAACGCAGTTCTATCTTAGGACCTGTAGTGATTCGTACATGCTCAGACATGTCTGCATCATCCTCTGCAACCTTTGAAATGGGTGGCCTTCTTGTAACCTCGATAATACTGAGGCAATTCATTCTACTTCCTGGCTATTAAGTCAAGCATTCCTGGTTTTCATCTCGAAGAGAAGTCACATCAGTCTTAGGACCACAGGTGGAGCCTAACGTGCACACCTCTACGAGCCCATTGTTGATTAGGAAAGGTCTTGGACCTAAGTTTCGGCTTGGTCTAGTTTTAGGGAGGAAGCTTCTTGGAGTGTTACCTAGCTTTACCAACAGATTCTACCCCTTGCCCGCTCTTCACTGAGTGTGTTAAAAACGCCTACTCGAGTGACTTGCACAGCGGTTGTATAAGCTTGTTAGGTAACTTGTGGGAATCCCTGAGAGTTGGAGTATCATTGCGCGGCGACGTAAAGGCTCCCGAGATACGCAAAGTTGTTTGTTGAGTCGGCGTACTTGACCTGTGCTTTGGTGTTTGCCTTCCCCTTGATTAGTTCAGTGCGTTGTCATACATTAGTTGGCTTTTCAAAACCTCCCTCCAAATATAAAACCTTGTTCATTGCGCACTATCTGTGTCATCTGTCAAGTGCTTTTCTCTTCGAATCAATTAGTAGTTGAGGGAACCTTCGACAACCTCCTTCCTTGCATTAAATTAAACCTTTTGGATTGTATCTGATTGGGGTGATTGTTGTTTGGTCGGTTTTCATACCTAGCACAAATCTAACTCATCAGTGTTGATTGCAGCTACTGACAGGTGAAGCATCAGATGGAGCTCCTTGTCCTTCAAAGTCTGAATTATGAAGGTAGATGAGAGAGGTTTTCCAGCAGCCTCAGATATCTTCAACCTATTGCATAGGTTGTCACGACAGTAGCGCCTGTCTGTGTCTGGGCTCATCAAGCTGATTAGGTGTTTTGCAAACTGCTTGTCTGGCATCATATTTGGGTCAGCATCTCGGAGCTGATTGTACAGTTGGACCATGGATTGGAGCCAGGAGACTGGGTCACCTCCAGCTGGGCAAGCATTTCTGATAATTTGTTGATTGATGTTGATAGCGGTGAGTGTATTAGCTGGCTCGTATTCTTGCTTGAGAGCTAACCAAGCGTTGTGAGCACTAGTGGCATTTTGGATGAGGTATAGTTTTGATAGGGGCACTGCTCTGGCGATTATAGTTTTGGTCTTTTTGTTGCCATCCAGCCAGTCTTTGGCCTTCTGCTTTGCAGCCTCGACCTTGACTTCATTACCTGGAATGGTGAAAGTTGTCATGACGCCTGATGGATCGAGTCCTTCAATACATTGGGTTACTCACAGTTCTGGGATTCGTGGTGGGTCATATTCTGATCCACCAATATACTTCCAGTACCCAGCTGCATACAGCCAAGGCTGGTTATCTACAACATTTTCAGTCAGTGCAAGGTTCTATAATGTTGTACTTGATGTATAAGAATCTATTTTACATTAGATGTATTACTTGTGTGATATTTTTCCTTGATAAACACTGAGATTTTTCTATATGCATTGAGCCGGGGCCTGAGCCTGAGCCGGGCCCTAGCCGAGCCCCAGCCATCATGTAGGGCCTGGCTCAAGATTTTGATCAGCCCTGGCCAGGGCTATCTGAGCCGTAGCCGGGGCTTTTGAGCCAGGCCCCAGCTGGCACATCACTATTCCTATAGGTCTGGAAGTAATAATACAAGCCTTTGCCCTGTACACCTTGAATGTACCTGATCATGTATGTAGACAGCCGACAGGATGCAACACTATTTAGGTCACAGGCATACTTGTTTAATTTTGGGAAAAGATGGACTCTAGATCAAGGAATTGATAATTTGATATGCATAAATGCACAGTTACTTCTTCTTTGCTACTCAGTGTATGTATACGGTATATCTCAATATGTGATGCATTATAAATTGCAGCATTGAGGTGCAAACAATGGTGAACAATACACTAAATCCGGGTGGTGGTAAAAGTGGCGTGCAAGTGATATCACACACTGGCAGCATCAACTGAGCCACCAAAATATACAAGGCCACCAGAGACCTCACCCCGGAACAAAGATAAGCAACCTCACATGTATAGTACTCTATGGTTTCACTGGTAGTCTTACTGTTTTGGTCATTGATATGTACTTTATGCAGTGGTCAATGTATACAGTACAGTGAGCAGCAATGGGTATACTCATATGTTATAACCTTAGTAATAGTTTATTGACCACTTACCATTGAGGTCATACAATTTATAATACAGTGAGTGAAGCATGTAAATGCTGTAATAACAACGTAATAAGGTTGCCATGCAATCATAAGCAGACTGCCAATAATTATGCTTCAGCTTGGCTGAAGCATAGTGTGAAATGTAGAGGCAGCCACATGACCAAGTGGATGCTGAGTTTTTGTGTATAAGGAAATTCACCGAGTCCAGATTTCCCCACGCTTCTTCCTCTTCTTGACCACCATCCTCAATCCTCAAATTCACACTTACCTTCCAAATTTTTGAATTTACACTGATTTCCAAAAGAATTGTTTTCACTTATTGCAATTTTCATATATAATGGGCCCTCGGAAAATATATTTTCCGAAGTTTCAGCTCATGCGTTCTCGTAACATTAGTCATATAATCACATTATTCATGTGCTCCGTTTTCTTCCATGCTCCGCTCTCTTCATCCATGGTCAATCGCTGTATCCCTGACGCTTCCAAAAATATTGCTATCAAGCTCTGGGAGTGGGACCCTTGTTGGCCATTAGGACAGACCAAAATCCTGGAGATATGTGACATGTCAGAGAAGACTTTTTGTTGTGCTAGGCATCGACATCGACTCACAGGAAATGTCGCAAAAGCTAAAGCCATTGGCCATGCATGACCTCGGCTGCTTCACCAGGTTGATGCCAGCTTTCTCCTGAGCCATGCTTGACACACTCCAACTCGTTTCCTTGATGAATACCAACAACTGCTCATCCGATATCGTCACTTGCCTCTGGGTCTTAGTACAATCCATCGAGCCTTCAAGAGAGCTGGGCTCAATATAAAGCATATCCAGAAAATGGCCCGGGAGTGCAATCCCCAGAAAAGAGTAGCCTTTCTTCGCCAAATTTCTCAGTACCCACCTCACTATTTAGTCTCCATTGATGAAGTCTCCAAGGATGACAGGACCTATATGTGGCTTTGGGGAAGGTCTTCAAAGGGACAGAGAGTGGAGGTTCAGGCGTTGTTTGTTAGAAAGAGAAGACTGTCAATGCTCGCAGCAATGGCGTTGGACAGTGGTATCATAACCTCTACAGTTGTTGAGGGCTCTTTCAACCATGATTTGTTTGTCAACTTTCTTCAAGAGGATTTGGTGCGTCTTTTATGCCTTTTTGTCACCATACGAGCAATTGTCTGACATGTTGGTTTAGCTTCCTGCTATGAATGCTTATCCGGCACCTAATAGTGTAATTCTAATTGATAATGCGCAGATTCACCATTCGCAAGAGGTATTGGATATTGTTGAGCAGTTTGGTAAGAAATTCAATGGTTTTGTAGCCTGCTCTGACCTTGTTCTGTAGGTTGCCATATTGAATACCTGTCACCATACTCCCCCAACTTTCAGCCCATTGAGCTCACATTCTCTGCCATTAAACTCACCTCAAGTGCCAAGGCCTAGGCTTTTTCGACACTCATCAGATCTTTTATGAGCTGTGCAATGCCTGTCGCATAGTCACGCCTGAAATGACCTGGGGTTTTTGGCGCCACTGTGGCTACCTGTAGGTGGACAAATATCATATGTAATGCCTTGTCGAATTGGAATAACTATATGTACATGTCCGTTATTGGTGCGTGCACAAGTGAGAGTAATGTAGTATTGAGTGAGTGAGTGTGATGTAGTATCAAGCAAGAGTAATGTAGTAGTAAGAGTGATGTTATCTTGAGTGGGAGTAAGAGCGAGTAGAGATGGGCACGAATAGCGAATATTCATGAGTATTCATGAATATTTAGCCATTCGTTACTCGCGAATAATGAGTCACGAGTGACGAATATATTCGTTACACGAGTACTTACTCGAGTATAAATAGCCACTTTGATGTCACAAATATTCGTGGTACTTTATTCATGAATATTCGCGAATATTCGCCGATATCACGTGCTTGTTAGCACGAGCATGTGAGGTATTCATTACTTAAGCAAAAATTCAATATATAACTTAATTCGGCTATGTTTGAATATGTATATAATGTTATTGACATGTAACTGTAATAAAATCTGTGTGGCTTAGTGGTTATGGGCGCCGACTCTGGATTAAGGTCAGGCCTTCCTGTGATAGCTGACCAGCAGAGTTCAATTCTCAGTACCGCCACAATTTTGTGTCATGTAATAGTACTCGGAAATGTATACAGACTGTATTTATATTATTATTAAACACTAATATAGTACTTCAACATTATTACTTACATGTTCGAGCCTATATTTACTTTATTTGTAATGTTGTTAATTAATCACAAGTATACTCGAGTATTTGTCCTAAAATACTCGTTATTCACGAATATCTATTCGCGAATATATGTCTGTACAAATATTCGAGTATATACTCGAGTATAAATAGTGGATTTGAGGTGACAAATATTCGTACCACGAATAACGAATATACTCGAGTATGTATTCGTGCCCACCTCTAAGAGCGAGTGGAGTAGCAGATGTAGTGTAGCATAGCAAATAAACAGAAAGTTATCCTGAATCCTGTGCCCAATTTTCTGCAGCATCATGGACACTTCCATGCTTTCCTAGAGTCAAGTGAACAGTATCCGTAAGTTCAATATCTGTGAAGAAGCAAAGTGTATGAGGACCAGCAATATCCTGGGCGGGCATGTTTTCATGGATACTGTCTGATAAATCATATTGGTCACAGAATTCTTGCAAGGAGAGTTTCTGCGGCAATGGTGGTGTAGGTGGCAGAGGGTTATTTGTGGTTTGCAATTGAGGAAGGAGGTCATGTAGTCCCCCAAGGTTGACTTTGGCTGCTGTTGTTGTTGAGCAAGGGATAAATGTTGCTTTGCAAGCAAGGCCACATCATCAATTGCAGGATCGTTGTTGGTGCTGAATTTTTTTCCAGGTGGTGGGGCACTGAGATCAATGCCAGCAGCATGAAATGCCTACAGGAGAGAAATTGGTCAATTGGATGGCAAATAAAAGCAGTATATATTTACCAGAACTGCTGCCCAGACACGCATATGCTGAGGAGTAAGAAGAATGTGCTTTCCAGTGGGATTTATCAGGCAACGCGGTGAGCAGCATTTTGCATCATGACAGACATATTGAGTTGTGAGCTTTTCAATGAAGTTGTGTATCTGCTTCTCCTCATCAGAAGGGTTGTGTACCTGATGCTATGTTCAGAGGCTGGATCGACAATGACTGATATAGAAATATCACCTTTGACTTCTTCTTTTTCTGCCCTTCATCATCAGCATTCTTGTCCAAAGGTTGAGCACCAGGCACTGGAGGAGGCTGAGCCAGAGTTAGTCTCCAAATGAATAGGTATGAAAAAAGATTGCACGCACAACAAGCTCTTCTAAAAGCAGTTTTACATCACCTTTCGTTCCCTTCAGCTGCTCAATCATGTCCTCGTATCCATCCACAGTCTCAATAAGGCCACCTGTCTTGCCATGCATAGACCATGAGATCTTGAATGAAGATGTCCGCAGATTGTCTGCAACAATTTTGCATGTCCATTCAGTTGCAGAGTTTCCGAACCCTTTGACACTGAGGCAGGCACAGTCCAAGAACATTTCAAGATTGCTGTCCTCAGATGCATGGAAGGCTTTTCCTGTCAAATTCGGCTTGGCAGCATTGGCGTGGTGCTTCTTGCCATTCTTTGGAGGTAAGATTGCAAGAAGAGTCGTTGCATACCAGACACCTTTTCCCTCGTTGTAGGCAGAGAAAACTATCACATTCTGAGTGTAGATCTGTCAAACAAAGATTATAAGTAACTATATCCTCAGCACAACACAAGTAGAAGGTGTCGAAAAGACTCAATATATTAAGGAAATAAGTACCTGTCAAACAAAGATTATAAGTAACTATATCTAATAAACTAGTTAGCTTCGTAAGATGACAAGTAAGAAGAAGATACTCACCCTCAGCACAACACAAGTAGAAGGTGTCGAAAAGACTGAGGGCAAGGATTGTGGAAGGTAGGTTTATATGTAAATTGTCCGTAACGACCAATCTAGCGCAGCAGGTCGGTTGTACCAAATATGTAACAAGGTTGAAATAGAGTAGTGAAACAAGGAGAGGAAACATTAGATAATACGTGTATGAAAAACGAAACATAGAGACAAGGAAAAAGAATAGGAAAGGGAAAACTTCTGGTATATTCCAACCGGAGACTGGGATCTCCGGTGGGACTCGATCAATAACTTACGCTTTGACCAGCTTCTTCAACACTCCCCTAGTCCCAGCGGAGGATCACAAGTCAAGGTGAAGAAGACCGATTTGATGACAGTGAAGTGTAGTTCCCAAGAACTTTGTGAGAATGTCGGCAGGGTTGTCTTCGGATGCAACATATTCGATTTTTACTTCTCCACGTTCGACGGCTTCCCAGATGAAATGATAACAAATGTCGATGTGCTTGACACGAGAATGGAATGTAGGGTTTTCAGAGATGGCGATAGCACTCTGGTTGTCGCATTGGATAATGGAAGGGAGAGAGACCGCGTGACCCATTTCGGAAAGGAATTGATGAACCCATCTGGCCTGCTGTACTCCTTTTGCAAGGGCAATGTACTCAGCTTCTGTGGTCGACAGAGCTACTACCTGCTGCCTCTTCAACATCCAAAAGACCGGGCCCCCTGCAATGATGGTCAGGACACCAGAGGTAGAACGACGGGTATCTACACACGCTGCATAATCGGCGTCGACGTAGGTGATGGGGGTGATTCCTCCGGGAGCGTCTCGCATGAACGTAACTCCATGATCTCGAGTTCCTCCAATGTACTTGATGAGGTGCATAAGAGCATTCCAGTGGACTCTTCGAGGATTATGAGCGAATTGAGACAGAACATTAACCGCTTGAGCAATGTCAGGACGGCAAGCTCCTGCTCCAAATTGAATGGCTCGAAGAATTTCTCGATAGGGCTTGTCTCACATGAATTCGAGCTCTTCGGGGGATTCAGGTGATTGATCAACCGAGAGTGTCATTCCAGGAGGGAGAGGAGTCAACTTTGGTTTGGAAGCATCAAGTCGGTGCTTAGCGAGGAGATTATCCCAGTAGGCAGGCATGGAGAGGGTGGCGGTCCCGAGTTCTCGGTCATGAGTGAGTTTGATACCGAGAGCAAACTGAATGCTGTCCGTGTTCTTTATACGGTACCGCTCACCGATTTCCCGCTTAACTTTTTCCATCTCCTGAATCGACGAAGATCCCCCTAGCGTGTCATCGGTGTAAGTACCGGTCATCGTCTCCCCTGACTCCGATATCCGACTCCTGATGCACTGGTCTGCCTGAGAACGTTTGAAGCTGAGTTCCTTATACGAGGCATCGAGAGTTCTCCACCAGTTTCGACCTGCCTGCATCATACCATAGATCGATTTCCTAATCCTCATTACCTTCCCATATCCCTGTCCTGGGTATCCTTCGGGAGGCCAGGCGTATAATTCTTCCTCGAGATCGGCATTCAGGTACGCAGAGGAAAAATCAATTTGCCAAATGTGGTAACCCAATACGACCCAAAGGGCAATGAGTATCCTGAGGGATTCGAAACAAAGTACGGCTGCAAACGTCGCGTAGAAATCGCGTCCTTCTTCCTGGGTTTGACTGTCAACGACGAGGCGAGCTTTATGCTTGATAATGGCTCCTTCTCTGTTAAGTTTGTGAGCAAAGACCCATAGGGGATGTAGGATGGTGGCGTTAGGAGGAGCGTCTTGAAGGGGTCCAAACACGTTGAATTCCTTCATCCGTTGAATCTCCTTTTCGATCGCAGCTGACCAACGGTCAGGGTCCTCCATGGTTTTAGCGTAGCTTTTTGGAACCGGAGGGATTCCTAGAGCGGTAAGTGCGGAATTTGATTCGAAGGATACTTCGTCGAATCCTTGGACCAAAGTTGTCAGACTGGCTTGCGGTTGGTGTGTATCAAGTGTAGGAGAATCGGCTTGATGATGAGCAGAACGTCGGAGAGGGATGTTTGGATCTGGGATGAATTTCGTTCGAGTATGACGAGCTGGATGTTCAGGAACCGGAGTCTTGTCAGGGGATTGATCGGAAGACGGAGTTTCCTCGAGGATTTGATCGGAGGAGGATTTGATCGTGGCATCAGTGGTGTCAGGGGGCATCAAATCAACAATTTCCTCATCGTTGATTTCTTCCTCCCCTCCGCCTGGTGACAGCGTATGGTTAGGTCATCCCTCCTCAAACACTATGTCCCGACTAGTAATGATCTTCCCCGAGGGTAAGTACAGCAAATATACTCCCCTCTCCCCATATCCAACCATCCTCCCCTTGACAGCCCGATTATCCAGTTTCCCCGGTGTCCTGTCAACGATTGTTGCCCATCCATGCACTCCGAAAGGCATTAAGTGGGAGATATCCTGACGAATGCGGAAGAAAACTTCCGCCGGAATTCGAAATCCATTTTGAGATGAGGGTAAGAGGTTTTTGGTGTAAACAACATAGGCTGCTGCAATCGCCCATAAGAAGAGTGGTAGACCGGAGTCGTCTAGGATGACACGGACTTTAGCAAAGGTGACGGCATGTCTCCTTTCTGCTACTCCGTTTGCTGCTGACAAATATGCCGGGGTGTGCTCAATTTTGATTCCAAGCCCATCTGCCCACTTCCTCCATTTCTTGTTGATAAACTCCTTTCCACCATCAATCCGAATAACCTTCAACTTCTTTCCCGTTTGCCTTTCAGCCATAACCCGGTAGGAATCAATGCATGTCAACGTCGTATCTGCCTCCTTGTTTGCGGTGTAGTAGTCCTTATTAAAGGAAGAGCAATTGTCAACAACCGGGAGGGAGTAATAAAAACCCCCTTGAGCCATGGTGCGCATAGGTCCAGTTAAATCGAGATAGACTTTTGCTAATACTACTTCCTCTACAGGAACAACCGCGTCAAACGGGTGTCGAATCGCAGCGCCCTTCAAGCAATTTACACATTTCCCATCTAGCCCTTCTCCAGGTTTAACGGAAAATCCGTCAACGAGGTCCTTGTTCCGGAGCAGGTCAATCCGGTGAGCTCCTGCATGGGCCAATCGTTGATGCCAAGTAGCGAGGTCAGTGGGCCTGTTTAAGGAACGAGACTTTGCAGTCAGGGATATGGCGGTAAGGGCTTTTGGCTTTTCCATTAGTCTGTATAATCCTCCTGACCCCATTCCTGTTAGGAAATGAGTCCCTCCAGGCGAGTAAAACTTCGCACACCCTTTCCCAAAGTGTATCTCATATCCGAGCTTGTCCAGTTCCGCGATAGAGATGAGATCGGATGCGACAGTTGGGCAGTGTAGGGTGTCTTCGAAGATAAGTACGATTTCTTTCCCGTTCTCGATCACCACCTTTCTCGCTCTTCCTACACCTTTTATACGCAGGGCCGTAGACTTTTCTGAGGAGCGACCAACACGATCACATGGGGTATAGGTCAAAAAATTGTCGCGGTTTCGGAAGAAGTGGTCCGAGGCTCCTGAGTCAGCGAAGAGCTCTCCAGGTTGATTTCCTTCGAGGGAGGCGGCCATACCATAGTGCTGGGTGAGTTCACCGATAGCCAGAGATGTGGACGGAGTTGGAGGTGAACTAATGGAAGGTATGGTCGTGTCCTTCTTACCCCTCCACCAAGCCGGATATTGACCTTCCTTTCCCCCTCCCTTCCTAAAGCAATCATCCTTTACATGACCCGTACGTCCACAGTTGTGACATTTCTTGTCACTATTTCCTGACCTCGCCATTTTTGCAGCTACCATGTTCTCGAGTTGCTCGATCTTCAGCAGTAGAGCCGCGTGAGGGGATATAGCCGCATGAGCCTGGGCAATACGGTCACCCAAGACAACTGCATCCGGCCACTCGAGAGTATTGGAAAGTGATTTGCTGGATTACGGATGCCGAGGATGGGTACTGAGATTCGTTTGCCGTAATATTTTGAATTATGCTATCAAACGCTTGGGTAGGGAATGCAGCAATAGCGATTTCATGGAACGTCTTGTCCTCAATGGTATTTCCTGCTTCCACGGCTTCCTTCCTGATTTCCCTGAGCTGTTTGAAGAAATCGTCGATGGGTTCGGCTTCACGGAACACGAAGGAATGGAGACAACGTTCGGTAAGTACCTTACGCATCCCATCCTTCTTGGCAAATTCCGAGTCCAAGGCGTCAAAGACCTCCTTCGCAGTTTTATCGTCCACCGTCGGCATCAGGGAAGGTAAATCATCGACATGAGATTCGATAATACCTTTTGCCCTATCGTTACGGAACACCCATTCCTCGAGAGAGGGTGTCAATGAGAAGACAGGGGTCGCTTTGGAGGTAGCGGTTGAGGTGACTGCAGTAGCAACTGGAGTAGTAGTCGTGGTCGTGCTTGTAGTGGACGATGAGGGCGGAGCAGGAGGAGGAGGAGCAGGAGGCGGAGCAGGAGGAGAAGGAGAGGGTCTCGGAATAGATCCATCGGTGTATCCGAGGAGACCTTGGGTTTTCAAGGAGTTCACAATCCTTCGTTTGACCGGAGCCCAGCCAACTTTGGCTCCTCCATTGAACTTCAGATCTGCGGAAACCTCTGGGATAGGGGGCGGAATAGCGCCGTTACTAGCCATTTTTAGGTTTCAAGATGTATGGATGAGGTGAACGTAGAGTAAGGTTTCGCATAGTGAGTCTTCAGCAGTTTGTGTTGTGTTTCGTAGATAGAATCAGCGGGCGGGGCCCATAACCTGTCAAACGAAGATTATAAGTAACTATATCCTCAGCACAACACAAGTAGAAGGTGTCGAAAAGACTCAATATATTAAGGAAATAAGTACCTGTCAAACAAAGATTATAAGTAACTATATCTAATAAACTAGTTAGCTTCGTAAGATGACAAGTAAGAAGAAGATACTCACCCTCAGCACAACACAAGTAGAAGGTGTCGAAAAGACTGAGGGCAAGGATTGTGGAAGGTAGGTTTATATGTAAATTGTCCGTAACGACCAATCTAGCGCAGCAGGTCGGTTGTACCAAATATGTAACAAGGTTGAAATAGAGTAGTGAAACAAGGAGAGGAAACGTTAGATAATACGTGTATGAAAAACGAAACATAGAGACAAGGAAAAAGAATAGGAAAGGGAAAACTTCTGGTATATTCCAACCGGAGACTGGGATCTCCGGTGGGACTCGATCAATAACTTACACTTTGACCAGCTTCTTCAACAAGATCATATACATGGAACAAAAAAGATGTGTGCTCAATTTCTCCATCTCTGTCATAGTCCTCATTTGTATTACCATAATTATTGTCTGGTTCCTGCAAACCCTCAGAGCCCTGGGACATCTCCAACACAAACACAAAGAGATAAAGATAATAAGCGTGAACACGTCAAAGCTAAGACTCAAAAGAAATTCAAAGAAATTCACATGGCATGATCACTTGTGACCAATGTTATGAGAATGTATGAGGTGAAACTTCGAAAATATATTTTCCAAGGGCCCATTATATATGAAAATTGCAATAAACTCTGAAAACAATAGTTTCAAGGCAGACTGAATGCTTGTATTTCACAATAAGAATGAAAGAAATGGCATCAAAGAACTCTTTTAGCTGGTTCCTGAAAGACAATACTTCAATTTTTGGACCAGACCGGGCCACTGCCAAACCGGACAGTGAAAGGCAATCTTTCAACAGAAAATTGAATTTTTCTTTGAAACAATTACTTTCACTCTTATTGTGAAAGCAGGACATTCAAGTCCACATTGAAATTATTGTTTTTATAGTTCAAGTGAAAATGCTTCTTTTGCAAGTCAGTGTAAACTTCAAAATTTCAGAAGATAGGAATTTTATTCATTCATCAGTCTAGATCTATTGAAATGATTATCTTCCATATTTGTCCGAAAAAGTATATTTTGCATTAGGGTTTCCAGATACAATTTAATAAACTGCAAATAAATCATAAATTGCATTGAATTGTATCAAAAAAATAAACTGGATGAAGATGTACTGATTCACAATTTAAACTCAGTGCAATTCATGATTTATTGAAGATCCAAAAAATACATAAACTGGTATAAACCAATTCATATTGGTACAAACCTGTACCAATTTAAACTGATTTATACTGATTTAAACTGGCATATTTTTGACTGTTACTTACCAAACAATACAAAATGCAGTTGTAGGATACATTTCTTGCAAAGACTTTTTGCTTCATTACAGGATAAGTGGTGTGTAGACCATGAAATTCATTGAGAGTATGGACTTCACTTGCTACTATGTAGTATCTTTTTATAGCTTCCTGCAATGTGGTATGGTATAAATTGCTTGAAACTAGTCTACATCAGTTTAAACTTGAACTAATATAAATCAGATGTATCATAATAAATTGCATCAATTCACTAATTGTACTGGTACAAGTACATGGTTTATGTCAGTTCATATTTTTAATGTATCAGTGCAATTTACAGTTTATTGGATTTAGGTCAAATAAACTGAATTGAATTGAATCTGGAAACCCTATTTTGCATAGGTATTGAAATAATTTATTTCACACTATGCTTCAGCCAAGCTGAAGCATAATTATTGGGGGTGTGAAGGTAGTTACATTTTGCCAAGGTAATTTGTCTAAGTGTGGGAAAAATAAGGTACTATCCAACAGATCACAGGGCTGTAAAGTAAGCATGCCAGACATATAGAATATACCCCCAGTCATTACAAACCATCACACCTGCATAACTATGCTACAATCCACGGGAGTACTAAGTGATAGTAGATATTTTCCAAGTCTAATGTATGAGTATGTATACTTTGTCTGGGAAAGTAGTGAGTAATTACTACTTCTTGTGCTTAAGGTCTGGGGAGATAGTAGATAATTACTACCTCCCTAATCTAAAGATGGACACAAGTCCGGATCCGGGTTGACCTGGATCCGTCAGACAGGTACCTGTGGCCTAAAAAGGCTGTCCTGTGACCTGCCCTGGATCCATGACGTACTGCATTCCCAATACATACAATTATGTTGTATAAGGCAAATAAATATTATTGTGTGGTCTATTACACAGTGAAAAATTATCTAAGTGCATCAAGGATCATTTAATTTGGTTCTAATGGTCCTTGAAAGTCAATTTAAAGCTTGTAAGTAAGACTGTAGGTAAGTATCAACTAAGTACAAGTAGCTATTGTTAGTTTTTTTTACAGTGGGTATTAATAAGTAAGTAGGAATATTCACTTATAAGTAAATACCAATACAGGCACTTCCTTGTAAGTAACACCCAATACTTGGTAGCTCAGTATAGTGAGTAGTAAGTTCAAGTGTTAGTAGCTACTAGTACTTTTGGACTAAGTATTAATGTGAATTAGTCCAAAAATAGTATTAATATTCAAGCCTAGTGCTAATAAAGTTAAATTAGTGCAGTACTCAATATGTAGGAGTACTTCAGTATCAAAAATTTTGCAAGTGCCAGATCCACAGGTACCTGCAGGTCATTGAAATTTTACCAAAGGCTGACCTGTGACCTATGTCGGATCCGTGGGAAACAGGTACCGGGATCCGCAGGTCAAATACCTGCGGGTATTCTCACGGGTATACCTGCAGGTACCTGTTCTGGATCCGGACTCGTGTCCATCATTACTCTAATCCATGCACTTTTGTCCTCCCGTCACTCTGGGGAAGTAGTAACTATTTAATACTTCCTGTGCAGCCTGTCCGGGGAGGTACTAAATAATTACTACCTTCCAGTCTCCCAAAGCCAGCTGTACTTGCATGAGGATTTTAATGAGCAATATTGAGATCATGCAGATAAGTGACCAACAGCCAATCAGATCATTTCAAACATGAGAATCCTCACTCCAGGATGCCTGGAATAACTGTAACAGCATGCAGCTGCCAACTGCACAAAAAAAATTTAAGTGCTTGTTTTTGACAGTACTTGGCACCAGATGCCGGAACAGTTGTTCTAGCCCCTCTATGAGGAGTATTCAAACTTCATTTGATCACATGCTTCAGCTTGTAGCGGGGATGGCTTTGGGAGCCTGACTACCTTCCTTCTTTGAGCTTCGTTAGTGGGGACATAGTAAGATAATTACTAGCATCCCTTCACTCTGCTGTGCTTCATTTGGAGAACAAGTAAATATTTACTACTTCTCTGTGCTTGCAGTCTGGGGAGGTAGTAAGTATTTACTAACCCCCTTCTTTGAGCGTTTTCAGTGGGACATAAGTGCTTTCACTCTGGGAGATAGTGTAGGTAGTAAATAAGTACCACCTTTTCACCCATACTTATTACAATCAATACAACAATTCAATGATTGAACAAAATATACAGAATTTCCATAGATTCATTTGAATATACATCTTTTACATCACACAAGCTCACAAAGAATGCCTCAAACACATTTCAAAATCTCCTGTTGTGTTCCGTTGAATGTGAATTTTTTGCAATGGCGCTTAGCTGCAACATGTCCAACATAAAATAACAATGGATATCCTTTTATAGTTGAAAGGCTAGACTCACTTTTCTGGAAGCACTTACCATACAGATTGCGTTTGCCTTGAGTCTGAACCATCAAAGCATTGTGCAAAAGTGAGCTCAAGTGTCAGGGATGTTTCTGAACCATCCTCGGGTGAGTACCAGGTCATAATAGTTATACTTGCTTTACAATGCATGCCAATGATGCCATACTTACTGCATTCCTTGACAGAACAATCAGCAAAGGAAGAGGCAGCCCTTTTATCAGTGCTCAGAAACACAGTCCATTGGGCGCTTGTGGTGAGCTCATTATTCAAAACAATGACAACATGCATGTTAATTGATATGATCTAGATCCATCGGAAATAGCTTTGAGTAGCTAGAGGATACTGCAAGCCAAAATTGGCATTTAATTGAACCTAAATGAGCTGGTAATGGCCTTGTTATGTGCGTCCAGGTATCAAAACCTGAGTTCATTGTACTGTACATATGTTAGGAAGTGTCGCGCTTCCTAACAAGTCCAACCGGACCCACGCTCGATGGACCGGAATTCCGACGGCAATAGCCTGCCGGTTTATGACAGGCGCCCAAAATCTTCTTTCTCCGACTGCCACGACGACGCCACGACGATGCCATTCCCAACCTTTCCCAACCACTAATTTCCGACGTCTATGGTTGCTGTTTCGAATGTCCTAGCGACACCACCAACGGATCGAACGGATTTGTTCCACAACGCTCAATTATTCCTCCATTACGACTTTCTACTGCCGTCCACTCTAAACACTATAATTCCCGGTCATTTTCGAAATCCGCTTATATTTTCCATTTTTCCTATCATAACCCACGGTTACTGCAACGTGTCGATCTTCTCGGACGACGCGTTGTATTAATTCCTTTTTGAGAGACAGTCCGCGCAGCTCTGCGCGAACTACGGCTCAGCCGTATGCGCAGGTTGCGCAGCTCGTTACACTGCGCAACTACGCCTACGCAAGTCGACAAGACCCATTAGTATATATTATGTAACGCTCAATACACTATATAAGCTGGGGACCTTGCCTGTAAGGCCCCAGATCAGTTATTTTGTAATATTATCGGTTTTCTTCTCTCGTTCAGTCTCTTCTTCTCAGTCTCTCTACTTCTCAACGCTCAGGCCTTATTTCTTCTCCTCTGTCTGTTTATTATCAACCAAATGCAACCTCGATCTCGATTCTAAATGAATCACTAATTATCATTACTACACTACACTACCCACTACCAACCTGCCGTCTAAAGTAGACATACCTGCCCAGCGGTTTTCATCAGTGCAAACCCCAATACCAATATTTGGATCTCTTATTTCTAAGACGGTCCCATTTTCCCACTCGACACCTCCTAGAGAAGTCAACGCGACACGCTCTAACAACATAACAGTGAGCTCAAGGATGAACATGCAACTGCATTTTTGTTGTATTCTGTAAAATGGTTCAAATTATGCATCTCAATTGAATACCAGTCAAACATTCTTGTTATGAGATTGTGAATGCATGTTACTCATATTAAAGTCATTAACAAACATTGGTTTGGATTCTCCAAAATACAAGTCTGCTTGACCTTTTCAAATCAAACTTCATTGGGCTAGAATCAATCTGCTGAGTGTTTCAACCACATTCATGAATTTTTTTTAGAAAATGGTGCAGCAGGTGTGACATTATTCAAGAAATGATCGTCCTTGCTGAGGACTGATGTCCCAAAAAAGGTAATTGATCTGTATCATCTACCTAAACCCAATGCCACAACCAAGAATACATTGCTCTGCTGCAGCTAAGCTTGAGGCCAAGTGCCTTAAAAGCCTTTGGCATTATCATTGGTAATCTTTTTATTATAATTTTCTTAGCCTACTTGACTGGTACCTTTACTCACAGAAACAAGGATGCCACAAACGCACAATGATGTGTTCCTTGGCAAGACTCTCAGTCACACCAGAAGTACAAAAAAATCCGCTCGAATGAAAAACAGACTGATTAAGAACTTTTTGTACAAAAAATCGCTCATTAATGAAATTTTGACTGAAAACTAATCATTCAGCTTGACTGAAATAGAATTTTGAACTGAAAGATGATCATTCAGTCAAGAAATTCCATTTCGGTTGAGCTGAATGATTAATCTCCACTCAAAATTTCACTAATGAGTGATATTTTGACCGGAAAAGTTCTCAATCCATCTATTTTTCTCTCAAGCAGATTTTTTTGTACTTTCGGTGTGAGTGCGCAAGTCCCCCTCTCATCATATTGAAGCCTGGGACAAAGAGTCTAGAAATACAGTGCATTGGCTTCCCTCTCACATTTGGTCCCTTCACTTACTTTTTTTTTTTTGGAGATTCACTTGAGCCACAAAGCCTTTGAGCTTTTATATGAGCCACCTCAAAGCTCTGAAGACTCTTGTTGAAAGTAAATTTGCAGAGGTTGGTGATGGGTTTTCCTTTTGAGAATATGTCCACTTGCTGTATGGACAGTTTGTGGAAGCACTCGCAGCTGGACAGTCATTCCATTGGCTGGATCCATTCATCAAATACTTATCCGAAATTGAGACTTTTGTTGAGCGCCAAGTTCATCATGGTATTTGATTTCTAGGCAAATTTCTGCCACAGATAATTTAGGGTTTTTATACCCTTTTTTCAATACACAAAATGTGATGAAGGTTGGCAGAATGGTAAATGTTCCACATCATAGGCTGCAATGAGATGTGGCTTGCTGGAATCCAAATCGAGTATGAAAGGACCCTATTTGATGTCTCTACGTACATCATGCAGGTAAGTTTCATTTACAAGTACATCAATTGTTGCTTACCAGCAATAGAATCGATTGTGCACATCCTGTTGGAGATAGACTGTGCAGACAGACCAAAGCATATATGTCCTACCTAGGGTTTTAAGGTACAATTCAATGAACTGCAAATAAACTGTGAATTGCATTGGATTTCACCAGAAAATGCACTGCTGAAGGCTGCACTAATGCACAGTTTAAATCAGTGCCAGTTCATGGTGCATTCAATTTTTGAAAATCACTTATACTGCCTTGCATCAGTTTGAATCTGTGCAAATTAATACTAATACAAACAGAGCTTTGAGCACTCTTATCATGCTGAAATTACATTTCCAATAGTATATACATGATAAACAGGACATTTACCAGCTGGGTCAGCATTATTATGCTGAGGTACTCTATCTTTAGATGTAAAAACAACCAATTTAAGCCAGTTTAAACTGTGAATTGCATTGAACTGCACTGATGGACCATTTAAACCAGTGCCAGTTTACAGTTCATCCAGGTTTCAAAAAATCTTGCACTGGTGCAATTCATGATTCATTGCAAATAAACTGAATTGAATTGGACCTTAAAACCCTAGTCCTACCTGTACATGAATTCGTGTTCCATTTGTTTCTTACTCATTTATTGCAGGTGGCAAGCGCCATCAAGAAAGATTTTGATTCCACGGCACCCAGAAGGATATCTCAATTCGCATTTGAGATGTCCTTCTTAGGGCTCGTTCTTTATACTCAGCATGTGAAAAAGTGACTGGATTTTTACTTACATGACTATTACCTTAGAAAACACACTATTGCACTTGGTCAAAGGTACCTGTTCAACACTTTTAGTTGCTCTCTCCAGCCTCCATAGCAAGAATAAGCTGCCAGATACATTTTACCCTGAAAATTTGATAACAATTTCTGTAAAATGCAAAAATTGGGTATTTTCCTGCTAAAATGGACATGATATAGAGGGTGATACAGCATAAATCAGGACTCTAGATGAGTATTAGGATAAAATGGAATGTATCTGAGTCTGCTACAATAATCTTGAGCTTACTGTGCCCCGCTTGTCTAGTTTTGGTGTCATACGGTTTGTAGGGTATCTGAATAAATTGAAATAAGGTAAATAAGGTAGCGAAATATGTTCCTTTGCTCACACTCGCTGGGTTCGACGGGCTTTACGCGAAGGTGAATCTGGGCATATCAAGATGCTTTCAATTGGTATCCATTGTCGAATTATTGGACAGCCTGCGCGTATTGCGGGGTTGAGAAAGTTTATTGAGTATGTGACAATTAAGGAGAAGAAGGGATCTTGGTGTCGTGGGAGACTGCGCGGGAACAAATTGCGATGGAGAGGTTCCCGTACGAGCCAAAGGCAGTGACCAAGGTTGAGTGAAGAGGTGTACGATCCGTGATGAGACAAGAATGGTTGTACCTTGGATGCCGTGAGTGCCTTCGGGGAGACCGGAACGCGAAGGCCTTGATTTCCCGCGTTGTTACCGGTCTGTCACTGCTTTCAATGACTTCATTCATTTCGTACTTGTACATCAGCAAGACATGTACATATGCGCTGTAAGCATCTTTATGCGCTGTAAGCATCTTTCTGACGCTGTGTAATGCTGTCCAGCACTGTCCGGCGCTGGAAGCACGGGGAAATTGCTGTACAGCGGCCTGATGTATATCTAAGTTGTACATACTACAACATAAAATCCACCTCCCCCCAAACGGAGTATCTCCCAGACGAAGGTGCCGAGGACTTGTCTCCAACAACTGTCTCTTTCACTTTCATGTTCCAATCGATTTCTCGCCCGACACTGGCCAGACTGAGGCTACAATTGCGAAAAATGTCTGACAATACTGGGGAGAAGGTGTGTTTTTCTTTCTGCTGTATTGGTTGGCATCCCACTCATTGTTCCGCTGAATAGGTACTAAGCGACTGGATTGTCAGAGCAGATCCAGCGCCAGATCAACACCTCAGATATTTCATGAACAATAAATTGAAGTATTACAGCTACATTCCACCACCTGGTTATACCGCTGAGGAAATTCTCCAATTCCGAGGTGGGAAACGTCTATTCAAGACCGTGGAGGGTGCACAGGTACATTTAGATAAAAAAATGGCCCAGTTGAAAGCGGAGCAGGACGATCGGTTGAATGAAGAAGCTGAGGGACACCCACAGAAGGACGGATCTAAATGAGGAATTGATTAGGACCTACTATGCCTTGGCAGTGGATGTACAGTGGTGGAGCAGGACAAGAAAAAGTGTGCCCGGAAAACTGGGCCATGCATTATTTTTTGCTGCCACTGTACGTGCGTGCAAAGATTATTCTTTTTCATTATTTACTATGTAAATTGATTAGTACATGTTGTACACTAATTTCACCATCCCGGATCATCTCCAAGACATCCACCTGTACTACTAGGCCACCGGGAGGGGAGACTAAGATGACAGGAAGGATACGCTTACAAGTTACAGCTTAAGTTGATGTGCATATTCTGAGAACACCATCCCTCACCACACTCGGATATCCGAGAACGTTTGGAGAGCACCAGTAATTAAGGCTACTGCTTTGGTTTCCCAGTGAACATGCTATTCGCTCTACCATCATTTCTGTCGTATACGGAGAGTTCGAATATACCAGAAAATTGAAATCTGCGTCTGTTGAATGGGACGTCCCGCTGTCAGAAAATTCCGTAATATTTTTGATGCTGATTTTAAAAAAATTTCCAGGTGCCAAACTATTTTTTTTGGGCTCTTTTATCGTAAGTCTAAGTACCAAGGCATGAGAAATATAATAAATCTGCACCTCCTCTAAGTCCTCTCTATGGAGTGTACTGTATCATTTGACCATAAGTTCGGCGGGTGTTACGCGTTAAGGCTGAACTTCAATTTTTTAGTTCAGTCCTTAAATCAAGCATTACGCATCTCAATTTGAGACTTTTTTTTACAGCCATTTCACAGTTCAACCATGTTTTTTACATGTTATTTTCCTTAATTTTGCCTACTTTGGGACCCCTGCGTTGAAGTTACGGGATCTTGTGGTCGAAACTGTACAGTATGTAATGCGTAGTAACTCGCTGGTCAGGCCCGTGGCCTTGAGGTATAGAATAAGTAGAGTAAATGGGGTATAGAGTATGAAGCATAGGCATTAGATGTATCGCGAACGCTGCCCACTTGGGATGAAGATAGGTGTCACTGTCAGTGCAAAACCAAGCCTACTTTCAGGCGTAACCGCACTGTGGCTATATGGCTCCTCCTAGATCTAGATACTTTTGAACACCATACGCAACCGTGGCAAAACCGGCATATCAGCACCTCCGGGTTTTGTGTGGACACCAAACAGTCGGAGATGAAATGGGTAAATGCGAGGGGGCTGATAGGTAAGTACTACTTACCTATCAGCCCTCGCATTTACCCATAGGGGAAGTTGTATTGGTTTTCAAGCTCGGAATCATCGGGCAATTCCATATCTTCAGTCTCGACGGAGCAATCTGTGGGTTCATCATATCGTCCTGAGACCGTGATGAATACCCCAAGGGCCAAGATAGGCCAAGATTCCTTTCGCCGTTCCGAAAACTTAAATATCGGATAGGGATATGCCTTCAGATATCTGTCGTAAGATATGTCGATGATGCTCATACGGGTACCACGGGCATACTTAAACTACATGCTTTGAATTAAGCATCCAAAAATTCGACATTTGGTTAAAATTTGGTTTAAATTAAATTAAATTGGCTTTTTAAAGACGCTCCCTGGGCTTCAGAAAGGGAGGAGTCTGGTTAGCAATGAGAGACCTATTCGCACCTTTGTTTTTGCCATTCCATTTCCGCCCGTTCTTGTTCATCCGCATTGTGTTGGATCGAGATCGGTTCCAAGCCGCTTCACCTGCTAGCACTGGTCCAGCTCTCGCAAATTCATCAGCCTGCTCGTTGCCCTTAGTCCCAAAATCTCAGTATGGGTCGGTGCTCACACAATCTCCTTGAAGGCAGTCCCACTGCATAGAACTAAACAGTGTATTGTCCACTAGTCGGAAATAATCCGCCCAGGGTATGTAAAACTTTCCTGGCCTTCCCAAGATGTAGGTAACCTCACTGGACAATGGACCTTAGCTATGCCCAGCGTGAGCCAAATAAATGTGTCTATGAGGCTTGTAAATACTATTGAACCGCCGCTCCGGAATCGGATTCGGGTTCTTCGCTGCTCAAGTGCCATTAACCTTCCATTTGACAAAGAAGGAATTGGAGACAAAATTTAAGCAGAGTGTGTACTGCATTCAATACCTGACTGAAATCGGGAGAAGCTGGAAAGGCGCCTAGGATATTATTGCGGATACCTTGAGAGGTTTGATTTTTGCATCAAATCTCAAGGAGATTTACTAAAAGTGGCAGTGGCATGCTTTGGGCTGAAACTTCAAGCCATTAACATCGAGAACGGCCAAGCCGCATCAACAAAACATGTTTGCGGTGTAAGCCTCTTTCTGATACTGTACAATACTATACAATGCTGTCCGACGCTGGAACTTGAATCGCTGGGAGATTGCTGTACAGTGGCTTCAGCCCATACACGTTTTGCTGATGTACAAGCGGCTAGTCAATTCGGTAAATTCTGTTAGCCTATGTTCTCCTAACAGTGTTAGGAGAACATCAGCAAAATGTGTATTTCGCATTTTAATTCTGACAGCAAGGCCTAAAATTCCCAGTGCTGCTAAAAATGTAAACTGGTATGACATCTCTCTGTCATCCCCAAATAAGGTAATTTTGGGGCCTCTGGGTCCTCTCGCCGGCGCATGCTCGGGCACTGGGGCTCTGGAGGCGCTGTCCGGCACTTTCAGGGACTCGCCACACCATACACATTTGCTGATGAAATGCCATGATTTTATGATGGTCCAATGATGGTCAGTACCACTATACTAAGACAGATTCATTAAGGATCAAGATACATTTACTACAGAACACACTCGAAGTGGCAAGCAGAAGTCCAAATGCCTGGTTCACTTTTTTGATTCATCGAACAGCTCAGATCTTGATCCTTTAAGAAGCGGACCTCTGAAAGATATAAAAGGTAGAGGTCAACTTGAGAATTTCCATACGTTTGATACGGTCACCAATCCACAAGAAGAGTCGCTGGCGATTCTCCACCTGTTACTCAACTCATCATGAAATTTTTCCTATTCATTTATCTCTCTTTCTTTGCTTCTATCCTACTCGGAGTCTTGGCTCACCCACTTCAGCAGCGCGTCAATGATATCGATGAGACTGAGCATGATATATGCGACGCTGGCATGGCGACAAAAAGAGATCTCTACTCAGTAAGATTTCACTCTTATTGAATGGTGAAAAATCTGATCATCTCCCATTATTTAGCGTAATCCTCTATCAGTGTAAACACATCTTTATAATCTTTTCTTTTTCGTATTGGGCTAAAAAATATTTACGCAGAGCTGGGAAAAAGGCCCTGGGATTACTCACTGCGTCAGTGGTGAATAAAAAGCCAATAATCTGGTATAGTGGTCGGTCTGGGACGACACATTCCGGGAAGATAGCAGCTACCTTGCGTAACACCAAGAGCGGAAACCGTTTTGGGGACCTGGTCAGGGAAGTCGGGATGCAGACAAAGGAACTCCAAACAGGCGACTTCCCTATTCTTTGCGCAGCAGTGGCAAAACTTGTCGAAAAAGAGAAGACATATGTGGTGCTAGGACAGGAGGTTGACCCTGAAAGTACATGGTCCAAGCACGAAGAGCCGGAGCTACAGAAAAACGAACACGTAAAGGAGATTTTGGAGGTTAAATTTGATGAGAAAGGAGCTTTGTCTCCGGAGAAGAACATCAAGAAGAAGAAGTAGGGCGAATGCACTGATTAGTTGCCATAGTTAGATCCATTACCGCTACATATGTATCACTGAGCCAAGTGTATGAGCAAGTAACATTTCTTGATATAAAACCATTTAATGAGGTGGAAATGCACAAGTCTTTAAAGATGTACCTCCGATGCACTAGCAAAACCGCCGGATCATATTTCGTATGATCGGTATATGGATACAATCAATATACGCAAACATATGGTATCACGGACCAGCAGAATTAATTACGTCGGTCGTATAATCATTATATTCAGTTCATATACCATTTACAACCCAGTTGCATAGTAGCAAAGCATTTAGTACAATGCAAATCAATGATACAAATTAGCTTATTATTGTGAAGTCTCTGTGTACGCAATTACACGTTACGCCCTGTGGCGCCGGAATGCGCGTTGAACATGCTCAAACCCGCGCAAGTTCGAGGGGGAAATACCGAGGGAGTCTATATGACCAGTATTGCTATCAGGACGTACTCGGCAGTGTATGTAGCTGAGGAGATGGTGTTACAGAGGAAAGAACCAATCTGATTTGTAATACATCAGCAAAACTTGAGCAAAACCTGGATTTTTGCTGGAGCTGTCTGTAGCATCTGTAAAATTAAATTGAAGATTGTTAGGAACCAGGTTTGCAAGAACAAGAATGGCCAGTAATGGCGTTGATTCGACGAGGTCTAAGTACAGGATCATGAGTCTATACCAAGTAAGTAAGGAGCTAAATAAAGGAGATGTAAGTAGAGTTAATCCAGAATGAGACAGAACCTTTGTATGTGCGTGTAAAGGTTAATCCTCCGGGGTCCGAGAGTCTAATGCGGGGCGAGGGAATGAGATGGAGCAAGCAGAACGCTGGCAGAGGCAAGGGTAAGGATGAAATCCTTACATTATCCTCCCTTCTAGACAAGAGTTTATCAAAACAAATGGTTTCAAGGCTGTCGTATAGAGCGAGGTGAGAGGATTGAAGATGCCAAATAGGGAGTCATGATTATGGCAGAAGGCACATGGCCACGGATCGAAGGTGGGGGTATGGAGACTTGGTACAAAAAGTTCCTAAAAAGGTACATGGAGCGGTGGTGCTCGCATTGGACCAGGAACGCAGGTGAGACAAGATTTCGAAAGTAAAGGATTCAAAAAATGGACAAGGATGGAACAATGAGCTCATGAGACTAGGGCCTCTTTCACTCGACTTAGGCAGGCTACAATGCGTCGGACTAAGGACCATTGCAGGTACCTTTGGAAGTAACGCGTGCAATCAAATATTAAATGTGAGTTAATCATTCAGTGCGTAGTTCATGAAACCAAGACATAGGAATGTCGCGTTCAGCGACAGCGTGGAAGTTGATGGGAAAGTCAAGGGATTTGATGGACAGGATGAATGAAATTAACAATGGTCGTGACAGCAGCAGGGATTCAAGGATGAAGTGCAAAAAGTGCGTGAATGAAGGAAGCAGTGATGAGGTGGGCTGAAGTCCGAAATGCAAAGCCAATAAACCATGAAAAATACCTAGAAGAGAGTTTTGAAAGCTTCAAGAGCTGTTTGGAGCGGATTTCTTCTTATTGGGACAGTCTGATGCAATGTGATTAGGACCTCCGCAATAATTGCAGAGTCCTAGGGCACAGTGTTGATCCTTCTCCTCCTGAGTTAAGGGACCTCGCGGTTTTG
The DNA here is from genome assembly GCA_009733575.1 of Gymnopus androsaceus JB14. Classification (NCBI taxonomy): domain Eukaryota; kingdom Fungi; phylum Basidiomycota; class Agaricomycetes; order Agaricales; family Omphalotaceae; genus Gymnopus; species Gymnopus androsaceus. The sequence continues at coordinate 93,771 of ML769551.1, read as the reverse complement.
CCTGGAGAGCATCAATTTCCATTGGCTCACCAGGGGAAAGAGCTGAGGTTTCCACAGTAGGATCAGGAGGGGTAGCAGTGGTGGTTGCAGGAGCATAAGGTGCAATATAAGATGAGCTGGGAAACGCGGATGTGGGAGTAGAAACAGGGACCAAATAGGCTCGGGATTGAATGGAAGGGGTGGGATCCGAATAAGAGTTGTCATAATGAGAGAAATTCCGTGATCCATTCTCGCGTTTCTTCTCAATGTTACACTGGTGGTGTCTGTTGTCAATGGTGATTACCCAATCGCTGTAAGACTTCAGTGAGTCTGTGGGTGCATCGGTGCAATGTGCAAGAGATTCCTTGAGATCAGACTTGAGGTAATTGTAAAAATATCGGATTTTTGAGGCTTTGGTGAGTTCAAGGTGAATGATCCACTCCATGAATCTGGCACTGTATGTAGTGACAGATCCAGGTTTGGTAAAGGTCATTGCGTTTATTATGAGTGGTGGCAACAAAATCCGAGTCACCAAAGTGCTTCTTGAAATTGGCTGTGAATTTGTTGAAGTTGTGAATGAGTTCATCTTCCTCATAAATGCACTCTGCATCAGCAATGAGGACAGATTTGTACCATTCTTTGGGAGTACCTTCTCCCAGGTAAGTTGCGAAATAGATACACTTGTCCTTGTTAGTGACATAAGTGTTTTGGAGGAGGTAAAGGGTGTTAGTGATCTCCTGGATGAATACGACAACTTGGGTTCCTTTCCCTGTGAAAATGGTGGGCTCCTTGAATTTAGGAGTTCCCCGAGGGATCAGCAGTGTATTGGTTGAGAATGTGGTCTGAGGAGGATGAGTGGGTTCCTTTGGTGGTGGTTGTGTATTTTTCAAGCTAGCGATCTGCTCACTGAGTGAGCTAGCGAGATTTTTGAGAGATGCATCAAAGATAGTCTTGAGATCAAAAAATTCTTTCTGAACGGTGGCAAAATTAACTGGTGCGTCAGGATTGGGATTGGGATTGGTTTGGTCATTGGGTTGGTCATTGGGTTGTTGGGAAGTTGATAGGTCTCCAAACCCGGAGATTAAGTATGGGTTGGTGTAGTTGGGGTTGGACCAGTTGGTAGACATGGGTAGTGAGATAAGAAGTGCTGGTGGTTGGCAAGAGTGATAAGGAAAAGAGAGTTACAAGGGCAAGAGTCCAACCAAGTTTGATGTTGGTGGTCAAATCAAACTGTTAGGAACCAGGTTTGCGAGAATGAGAACAGCCAGTAATGGCATTGATTAGACAAGGTCTAAGTACAGGATCATGAGTCTTTATACTAAGTAAGTAAGGAGCTAAATAAAGGAGATGTAAGCTAGAGTTAATCCAGAATGAGACAGAACCTTTGTATATGTGTGTAAAGGTTAATCCTCCGGGGTCCGAGAGTCTAATGCAGGGCAAGGGAACGGGATGGAGCAAGCAGAATGTTGGCGGAGGCAAGGGTAAGGATGAAATTCTTACAAAGATCAGAGAGCTCTGGAGACCAGCTGTTCCAAAGCTGATTCAGAATGATGGACAGGCACTTCAGTGCCGTAATAGTGCAGAATCACAACCAACAAAGACCCACTCCACAAGATTGAAGAAATGGAGGCTGGAATTAGTTCAGGAAATTAGTTTGGAAATACCTAAGTTTTCTGCCCTAGATTCCCACCAAAAAAGAATACAAATCCCTCCTGAAAAGTATAAAGAAAAATAGTATCTTTTTTGTATATAATCCTGGCCAAAAAATTCTGTAAAATCTAATCAGCATTCCACTGGGAAAAAAAGGTCAATTCTGCTGGGTAATTTGCCACAATTCCTTTTGAAAAAGGAATCACAATTAATGGTCTTTTCCACATGTAAAAGGTCTTGTAAAGTTTGTTCATTCCCAATTGAAATCTTTGTTTTATTCTGCCATCAACACATGGTACCCAGTTACTGCCAATTACTGCCCTGTTGCTGACAGTTGCAGGGTCAAAGCAAGATAGATGCTCAAATAGTTATGTGAATTTCAACATACCATAGTTTCACTTGACTTTGGGTATTGTTACAGTAAATCATGTTCAGTTTACAATGAGTATGTGGCCAGTTAGATTTTAGAAACCTGATTCAAGTGATTGACACTGCTGTAAAATTTCCTCATCACTATGATGTGTGGCTAAGCTTGCCTTGAACACAAAATTTGAGCCTTCCTGAGTACTGTAATGTTGTCTAACTGTGATTGGGGAACTATCCCCTCATATGGGGTAGTCCAACATCAGGACTGAGCTCACAAGTGAGGTCCTTATTAACTAGGTCCCCTCGAGAAAGGATAAAAGTGCCATTGTTGAATGTGAATATTTGAGAAAAAATGAAAATGCCATTATGGAATGTGACTACCATCGCTGTGCTGCTCCAGAACTAGGCTCCGAGCATGCTGAGGTACTGCTAGGAAGTGTCACGCTTCCTAACAATACCGTGCAAATCCCAGCCAAGAACCCAATGGCAATAGCCTGCTGGTTAATGACAAGCACCCATAATTCTTTCTTTCTTGAGCCACCATGTTGATTCCAAGCACCCAACCATTCATCCTTCCTTCTTCCGAATTACCAACTTGCCGTATATGCAAATATCCTTACAAACTAGGAATTGTCTCAACAACTCATTTTCCATCCATTCAGACCCGCAGTCTTGTGCCCTTCGATCCTAGTCCTTAATATCTTTCTTTCGTCTCATTCGGACCCATGACTCCCCTACACCAAGCCCATGCCATTTGACTATGGTCAATATTACCATCTCTCACCTCTTTCTTTTCTGATGATTATCACAACATGCTTAAGCAGGATATGACAAACAAGTACTCCCTTTTCCACTGATATCCTTATTTCTTAATTCTATACAGTGAACATGATGCATTAAACCTTGGGATGACACATTGTGTTCTCCCTTTTTGAGAGACAGCTTGTGCAGTACTGTGTGAGCTGTGACCCAGTTGAGTACACTGGTTGCGCAGCCTGTTCTACTGCGCGACTGTGTATACACAGGTCAACAAGACGCTTTTAAGACACGTTACCTACCACTCAATACCCTATATAAGCTGGAGACCTTGTCTGTAAGGTCCCCAGATCAGTTATTTTGCAATCATATTGGTTTTCTTCTCTCCCACTGGCTCAGTCTCCCTCTCTATCTCTTTCTCTCTCTCTTCTCTACAAACCCCTTATCAACCCAGCATCAAATTGTCAATTTCCATCCACACCAAACATAAGCCTTAATATAAGCTTTGATCCATTCAAACTAGGCTACTGCAAACTATAGTTGAGCCTGCCCACTCCTATGAAAACTCATACTTATTATTATTATAACAAACACAATACTCGCACATCTCCTAAAACACTTTAAACACATGTTTGCAGTCTATGTATACATATCTGCCCAGCGGTTTTCCGTTAGCGTTTGTTCTGAATCCAATCGAACACATTCTAAACCAGTAAAACGGTCCAACAATTCCGTTTCTCAATTTTTGAGAAGCAAGAAGCAAATGCAACACACTCTAACTAGGGTTTTAAGGTCCAATTCAATGAACTATTGTAATACAAGCTCGGCGAGTATCTATCGCGCTGACGGACCTATAGAATAATGGTATAAGTCTCAGCACTGGAAGATGGTCGTAAGTGTCTTGTATTACCTATAGAATAACGGTATAAGTCTCAGCACCGGAAGATGGTCGTAAGCGTCTTGTATTACCTATAGAATAACGGTATAAGTCTGATACAAGTAGTCAGTAAGTAAACTAATAAGTAAGTAAGGTATCGGGGCTCACCTCAGCGCCGGAAGATGGTCATAAGCGTCTGAGGTGTGCCATCGGTATGTAGCTGAATAAGTAATGTACAAATAGGGGTAACTTCTATATATGGAAGTCAGTCTAGATAAGTAAGAGTCCGTACACCTACTTGGTCCATGTTTGTATAGTAAGTGACCATTAATGCATATATAGAGAGAAAATAACTCAACACTCCCCCTCAAACTGGACCAAGTCCGCCTGCAGCAGCGAAGTGCTTTGCCTTGCTGCTTGGCAGAGCCTTTGTCAGCGTATTGGCCACCATTTCTTCGGTTGGGCAATATACCAGCTTGATCTTTCCTTCTTCAATAACGTAGCAGATAAAGTGGTAACGTGTATCAATATGCTTTGTTTGAGCATGATACTGATGGTCCTTCGAGAGTGCGATTGCAGTCTGATTGTCGGAGTTAAGAGTCGTGGGGTTCCGAATGATGGTGAAGGTCGGCTCGAAAATCTGCGTGATAAATGAACAAAGCCAGAGACCTTCCTTGGCAGCTTCAGTTGCAGCAACGTACTCTGATTCCGCAGTAGAAAGTGAGACAAGGGACTGGGAGCACGAGCTCCAGCTAACGGCACCTCCATCAATGAGGAATATCTACCCAGTAATCGCACGACGGTCCTCAAACATGTTTCCATCTGTGTCCACATATCCCTCAGGATCATTAGGTATCTCACCATAAACAATTCCCCAGTCGGTGGTCCCATGCAAGTAACGAATGCAGCGCTTCCCTTCGCTGAAGTGAGGCATACCGGGATTGGTGAGGAACTTTGACAGCATGCCAACCGCATATGCTCTATCAAATCTGGTACCGAGATTTGCATACATGGTTTCGCCAACAAGGGTTCGATATGGGATGTTTCGCATGGCGGCAACTCCCTCTGGAGTTTGAGGGCATTGCAAGCTCGAGAGTCGAATTGTGGATGTCGATGGGGACGGATGACAGTCTTGAATTCTGGAGATCAAAGAGTCGGACAATGGATTCGAATGTATGCTTTCTGAGACAATGAAAGAGTTCAGAGTGCACGGTTGTGCTTTACTTCGATGCCTAGAATCCAATGGATTTCACCCATATTGGTGATCTTGAAAGCTTCCCGGAGTTTCGCCTTGACGAGGTTGATTAATGCTACGCTCAAAGCCAGAATTGTTAGATCATCAATGGAGGTCAAAATAATAATGAGCGCACCATCTTGGTGTTTATAATACACTGCATGATCCACATCGCATCTCTTCATCCCCAAAAGTCCCTTCAGAGTTGCCCCGAACTTTATGTACCAATATCTCCCACTTTGTTTCAGGCCGTAAATCGGACGGTTCAGTTTCAGCGAAGTCGTCGATGGAGACTTTGATAATGGGAAGCCGGGAGGGTGCTTGAGATAGCAGCTGATTCTGCCAGCTTAATGCAAAAAATCATGATAAGTGTCATGTGGCCGTTTTGCAAAAGATCCCGATAACTTTTAGCACTGATATTTTGGAAGCATTCACCGAATATTTGGAATAGGTAGATTGTGTTGCAGAATATTTGGTAAATAAATAACGATAAAATCACCATAAATGCCTAAAATAGAAATGGCTATAGGCAGGTGAAGGAGGGCCAGTGGGAAAAAACTGACACCCCCCCCTGCCCTGTGGTAATGATGGCTATCCAACCATAACCTTATTTCACCCCTATACCCTAATTATCCTAACCCTAACCCTGTATATTTTAACAGTGGGGGCCCCCACACCCCCATATCATCCTCAACCCCTAAACCCTAACCCCTAACCCTAACCAATGCTAACCATAGTTTGCAATGTTTTGATCAGATCTCTATGTTAGGGTTAGCACAAGTGCTAACCCTAACAAGATCTGACCAAAACATTGCTTAAATACCCTTTTTGGTAATCCTAACCCTAACCCTAATCCTAACATAATCATAACATTTTGCAAAATATTGCTTCAACATGCTAATTTGGACAATATACCCTAACCCTAACCCTAACCCTAACCTAACCTCACCTCACCTGATTACATAATATTCCGAATATGGTCTTAAAAATATTTGGTAAACATAAATATGGTTGCTAGAATATTTGGCAAATCATCTAGCCATATATTCCTATTCCAAAATCTCAGTGCTAAAAGTTATCCGGATCTTTTGCAAAACGGCTCACGACACTTATCGTGATCTTTTGCAAAAGCCTAGCAACATCTAGTGGAGATAGATGTCTTCATTCTCGATCAAGTCGCCGTTTAAGTATGCACCTTTGATATCGACCTGGTGAATTTTGAGGCTCAACCGAGCACCAAGAGCAAGAGCAGTTCGGATAGAAGCGAGATGAGCAACAGGGGCGTAGGTTTCAAAATAATCTATGCCTTCGACCTGAGTGAATCCTTGGGCAACGAGATGCGCTTTGTAGCGGTCTATGCCTCCTGACGCATTCTTCTTGATACGAAAGACCCATTTCGTACCAACAATGTTTGCATGTTCAGGTGTTTCAACTATGTTGAATACATGAAACTGTTGCATATTACCGAGTTCTTCTTCTATTGCTTTCGCCCATTTAGGCCAGTTGGGAGAACGACGAGCTTCTGCAACCATTCGAGGTTCAAGTCCTTCGGTTTCTGAGACGTCGGCCAAAAAGGCCTGTTCTTTGGTCATCTCATCAGGAATGAGCGTGGTAATGAGAGGTGTATTAGGCAGAGACATTCCCCAAGGGAGAATGCCTTTCGTTTCACCAGTAGTCCTGTCGCCGTTAACCAGACGTTGGACGTACTGTGATGGTTTGCAAACACGTGGAACTCGGACCGATTCGAGGCTCGGATCACCTGGAGATTGCGGAGAATGCGGATTTTGTGGGGAAGATGGGGAATTTGTAATCAGCGTGGATGTCGGGATGTTGGGATTGTTACCTAACTCTGATCCCTCCCCCTCAATCTCAACGTCGCTGTCCTCTTCCTCTATAAATCCACATATACCTCCCTCTTCCTTTCGAAAAATGACTGACTGTTCAACGGTTACCGTTTTCATGTCCTTCCAATAGACGCAGTGACCCTTGCTGACCTCAAAATTCTCCCCACCATTGTTATTACCGGCCCAGTACCCAATTCGAGCACAAGCGAGCAGTTTCGACTTGCTCCTCTTCTGAACGAACACCTTGGATCCCCAGTCTGGCATGTTGGCAATATTTGGCTTCTGGCCAAACACGACTTTGAATGGAGTTTTACCTCCCAATACACAAGTAGACATTCGATTCTTCAGCCAAACAGCGTGGCACATGCATTCAGCCCAGAGAGAACTCAGTAGACCGCTGTTGTGTAACATAGCACGAACACGTTGCAATAACGTGAGGTTGAGCCGCTCGGTGACTCCATTCTCCTCTGGCATATCGTGTACCATGAGTCGGTGAATTGTGCCATTGGACTTCAGGTAAGTTTTGAATTCGTTGCTCAGGTATTCTCCACCGCCGTCAGAGTGTAAAATTCTGATAGCAGTTTTGAACTGGTTTAGGATGTGCGCTTCATATTGGGTGTATGCTTCGAATGCATCTGATTTGGCTTGGAGAATGAAAAGGTGCGTCAAATGCGAATAATCATCTGTGAATGTGATGAAATAATGTTTCCCTCCTTTAGATTCAATCGGATGCTGGTCCCCAAACATCGGAGTGGACATGTTCCCCCATGTTCTCCACTCTCTCCCCCTGACATTGCTTCAGCACAGGACTTGCAAGACATCTCCGCAAAGATGCAGGTCTCGCACTGGCCCATCTCAGTTCTGTCAAGCTCAACCCCATCGACGAATCCACCAGCTATGGATTTCTTTCGCCACACCTGGAGATATGTGCCCCATACGGCGGTGGAGCTCTTCTAGGGTAAGTTTCTCAGTGACTGCGAGACTCTCCCCTTCTGACTTGATAACGACCCTGTATAGTCCGTCTGATTTCGGAACAGTACCTATGGTCTTTCCCTCAGCGTCGACTATAACGGCCTGTCCACCTCCGAAAGTGATGAAGTATCCGGCATCGTCCAATGACCCAACCGAGATCAGCGTGCTGGAAACATCTGGGGCGAATAGCATGTCCAGTAGGGACAGATGGTCGCCATTGTTGAGTCTAATCTTGACAGTCCCATTTTGGCTCACCTCAAAGAGGTTTTTGTTTGTGGCACGAAAAGCGTTTTGGTTTGCAAGGGATGGGAGGGGAATCGAAGATAGAAAGGTCGGGTGTCATATGCCTGGTGCACCCAGAGTCAAGGATGTAAGTGGAACTACCACTTCCGTCATCCTCCTTGACGTGTTCCACATGTTCCGGAGGTTCAAGGGTTCCTCTCGCGGTGGCGTAGACTTGATAGTCATGCCAAGTGTCTAACTCGGTGTCCCACCTATAAAGCTCGTGCATGAGGTCTGTGCACATTACTGCGCAAACCTTACCAACTTGCTTCCACTTCCCTCGCCAATCAACCTCCCTATCCTCCTCATCATCGCTCGGGTCTTGAGGTTCAAGAGGAGGCATGTCGTCATCCGTGTTGTCGAAGAGGCCCTTCGAGTGGATCGTACTCGGATTTGCTGTCGCTGGGGTCTGCAGCATTGAATAGCTCATCAAGATCAGACTCGGATGAGGTATCTGATTCAGTACCTGACGAAGTAGATCCATTCAATTGAGTCATCAGAATCGGTGGTTTCGTCTACGACGTTAGCAGAGCCTCCCTCAGCCTTCTTTTCTTCTACCTTCAGCGTTCTGGGTTTGCGTGGTGCCTTGCACTTCCGTGCGAAGTGGTCATGCTCATTACAGTTGTAACAACAGGGGCCCTTGTGTGAGTGGGAGTTCTGGCCAGAAACGCTACCGCCGCAACCGCAACCATGACCACGACAGGGACCTGGGAGGGAGCTTCCGAAGCTACCCACTGGTGGTGTACTGGGTTCGGCTGCCAAAGCTACATCCTTCAAGTCGGACTTTGCAGATCTGGATCGGCTCTCGGGGTTCTTGTAACGCCAATGGCGTTCAAGCATGTCAATTATATCGTCAGTAGGCAGGTGAGTCCTTGTCCGATTTGCCATTTCCAGCATTGTATTGATATAATCCTTATACGCAGCTGGAATCACCTTCAAGATATGCACCCTGAATTTGCTGTCAGATACCTCTCCGCCAGCACCTTCTATTTTGTCAACCATTTCTTGATCTTCCACTGAGGAAGTCCACAAGATTAACTTTCGGGTTGCAGGTATGTTGTTCCCATTCAGACTTCATGTCCGAAATGGCAATTTCTGATTTTACCTGCAGCTGTTCCACTAACTTCACCCAAATATCCAGGACTCGAGTTGATCCCTTGGTCACTTTTCTCATCAAGCGGTCATCAAGACAAGAGAGTAAGAGGGAATGGGCTTGACTTTCGAGCCTTGTATACGCATGGTATATGGTCAATTCGTTGACATAGCCAGCGTCTAACGGATCTGGTGGATTGACTGGAGGAATGAAGTTTGGGTCAAAGAGGTGGTGAAAACCAGCAGCGGTGATGGCAATATGCCATCGTTCCTTGAATGCGAGGAAGTTCGTCCCTTTAGGGGCTAATTTTGGTACCTGCGCGAAATGGTCTGTTTTCTGGGTATTGGTCTGCTGGTTCGAAGGAGGTTTGGCAGGGGCAATGAAGGGGTTTGGACTGATGGCTTTAGCGGTCGCAGTTGCTCGGATGCGAGTGGAAATCGGGTCTGAGGGTGTAGGCTGAATAGGGGCTTCAGTGGTATTGTCTTCTTCATCGGACAAACCACCTGTTTGGGAAACGGAGGACATAGCATTGTAGTTACGAGACACAGCAGGTCACAGTGGGTTCTCGGGGCCCAATAACCTATTGTAATACAAGCTCAGCGAGTATCTATCGCGCTGACGGACCTATAGAATAACGGTATAAGTCTGATACAAGTAGTCAGTAAGTAAACTAATAAGTAAGTAAGGTATCGGGGCTCACCTCAGCGCCGGAAGATGGTCGTAAGCATCTGAGGTGTGCCGTTGGTATGTAGCTGAATAAGTAATGTACAAATAGGGGTAACTTCTATATATGGAAGTCAGTCTAGATAAGTAAGAGTCCGTACACCTACTTGGTCCATGTTTGTATAGTAAGTGACCATCAATGTGTATATAGAGAGAAAATAACTCAACATGAACTGCAAATAAATTGTGAATTGCATTAGATTGCACTGGAAAATGCACTGCTGAAGGTTGCACTGATGCACAGTTTAAATCAGTGTCAGTTCATGGTGCATTCAATTTTTGAAATTTACTTAAACTGCCTTGCATGAGTTTAAATCTGTGCAAATTACTGTATAGTTTTGAATTTAAGTTCACCAGATGTTATGCGTTATGCCTTGGACCTATTCAGTTCATAGTTCAGCCACCGTCAGGCGGCATTACGTTTGCAAATTTAGTACAGTTGAGTTCATATTTATGGTGGCTGGCATAGCCGGCCGCCAAATTTGGCCCATAAGCGCCGAAAAATTGAGTTCAGAGGCTAATGTTACGTGTTACAAAGATGGAAATTACACCAGTTCACCACCCCGCTGATGAGTTAGATTTGTGCTGGGTATGAAAACCAACCAAACAACAATCACCCCAATCAGATACAATCCAAAAGGTTTAATTTAATGTGAGGAAGGAGGTTGTCAAAGGTTCCCTCGACTACTAATTGATCCGAAGAGAAAAGCACTTGACAGTGGCACAGACAGTGCAAGATGAACAAGGTTTATATTTGGAGGGAGGTTTTGAAAAGCCCACTAATGTACAACAACATGCTGAACTAATCGAGGGGAAAGCAAACACCAAAGCATGGGTCAAGTACGCCGACTCGACAAACAACTTTGCGTATCCACATGAACACCAAGGCACGAGTCAAGTACGCCGACTCAACAAACGACTTTGCGTATCCGAGGTGAAATACCCAAGCACGGGTCAAGTACACCAACTCAACAAACAACTTAGCATATCTCGGGAGCCTTTACATCGCCGCGCAATGATACTCCAACTTTCAGGGAAACCTGTGACTTACCTAACAAGCTTATATGACCGCCGCGCAAGTCACTTGAGTAGGTGTTTTTAACAAACTCAGTGAAGAGCGGGCAAGGGTAGAATTTGTTGGTAAAGCTAGGTAACACTCCGAGAAGCTTCCTCCCTAAAACTAGACCAAGCCGACACTTGGGTCCAAGACCTTCCTAATCAACAACGGGCTCATCGAGGTGTGCACATTAGGCTCCACCTGCGGTCCTAAGACTGATGTGACCTCTCTTTGAGATGAAAACCAGAAATGCTCGACTTAATAGCCAGGAAGTAGAATGAACAGCCTCAGTATTATCAAGGTTAGAAGAAGGCCACCCATTTCAAAGGTTGTAGAGGACAATGCAGACACGTCTGAGTGTGTACGAATCACTACAGGTCCTAAGATAGAACTGTGTTTCAGGTATCAAGTCTAACTTGTTATTCTGAGATAGAATAGCTACCCTTATATACTGAGTGAGATATAATAAAATAGGAAAATGAGAGAAACTGAGCGAGATAGGATGAAACAGAGTAAGTAAAATAGAAAAAGATAAATAATGTCCATATATGCGTGTATACTATGGTTTTGCTCGACGTTTCTGCTCGTTCGTTTGTCTTCCTCGATTGGGTTGACTTTTGGGATTTTTGGTCCAAATCAGACTCGAGTCATTTGCCTTTTTACAAGGCTCACCAGTTCCTTTAGCAGAACAGCCCTCGGAAGTATTTCTATGTTTTCCTCGCCAATGGGAGACTGGTTATTATCTCTAGTTCCGCGTGGTCTTGAGTCTAAATGCATGGTAGCATATGGATCTTGGTAAAACACTGAGGCTCGGATAGAAACACTCCTTGGTCCTTCCGATGCTCTAGAAGTAGCTACAGCAAGTGGGTCATGTGGCCGCATTGGATTGCCGCAGCTATCTGCCTGGCGTGCTTTCCAGCGAGCGTCAACTTTGAGGGCACCCATTATGGTACTTCCTCATCTCGGACCACCTTGCTTTGTTTAATAAACTTGATGTGTCATGTAGACTCCTCGGTGAGCTGATCACGGAAGCAATGCCTCGTTAAGACTTCGACCCCTTGGGTATATCCTTCAATGACCTAGCCTAGTATAACTGGTATGTGGGCTCGTTTATCTGCCTCAGTCAGCAACTTGTTATCCAACAAGCTTGCCTCGCTACACCATACCGTGCATAGGACTTTGATTGAGGTGCATTCACAAAGTTAAGTATGGTACCATTGTGCGTACTGTTACTCTGCAACCTCTTGGGTAGAATAGGTCCTTGGTAGATTTTAACTATCAGCTTGGGCTCACTATAGTTCTCTTATTGACCGTGTTTTGTTACTAACAGAACCTAGGATTATTGGTTCTGCGCAGTTCTAGCCTTAGCCGAAAAATTGGCGTATCACCGCGTTACGCATTACTGAACTTAAATTTGAAACGGTACAGTAATACTAATACAAACAGAGCTTTGGGCACTCTTATCATGCTGACATTGCATTTTCAATAGTATATACATGATAAACAGGACATTAACCAGATGGGTTGGCATTATTATATTGAGGTATTCTATCTTTAGATGTAAGAACGACCAGTTCAACAAAGATTTTGATCAGGAAAAAACAAGACCTTTTACATGCAGAAAAGACCATGTATTCCCAGTGGAAAAGACCATTAATTTTTATTCCTTTTTCAAAAGGAATTGTGGCAAGTTACCCAGCGGAATTGACCTTTTTTTCCTAGTGGAATGCTGATGAGATTTCATGGAGTTATTTTGGCCAGGATTATATATGGAAAAGATACTCTTTTTCTTTTTATTTTTTGGGAGGGATTTGTATTCCTTTTTGGTGGGAATCTGTGGCGGGAAACTTTATTATTTATAAACTATTTTCCTGAAATAATTCTGGCCTCCATTTATTCAATCCTGCAGAGTGACCAAGAGAAATATTTATAGCACCTTTGAGAATATGGAGGCAACAGTGATGATGAATTCAATGATGGGGCAGACAAGGAAAAATCTCCGTGGATTAAACTCTACTAAAAATCAATACTTATTGATCTGCTCACATTTATATAGTAGGAGTACTATTTCTTGTAACAATTTTTCTTGAATGATTTTGATATCTGGATTCTATTGATTGCAACGAATTTAAGCTTTACTGATTACCGACTCGAAAACGTGAGTTCAATTTTCACGGGACGGACTTTGAATTCAAGCCACCAACTAGCAAGTTTATTTTGTAAGTGCATCCTAGCGTGTCTTTCTTTACCATCATGTCCTCTAATCCGCTTGCTTATTTCAAAATCAAACCAAGCGAGGTTGTCAAGGCTGTAAAAGCAATTCTTACCGGTGCCATCGCGATTTCTCCAGATACAAATTTTACAATGTAAGTATTGATGTTTTCAGGTCTGTATCGACTAACCAAGCTTTCAGTGAAGGGACCAAAGCTATATTCATGATACCAACACCCCCTCTGCCTGAGAATGAGTGTAAAGCAAGATTGTGGAAGCTTTTTGTTGAGGCGATCTTGGTGCCTTTTGAGCATATCTGCCGCGATCCTGATCAACCAAGTCGTTGAAAGAAGCTCTGAGCTTATGCCCATGTTGTCAGGGCTCAATGGTTGAAGGTCTGGCCTGTCAAGCCAGTCAAGGAGGGCAGCCCTGTTGACCGCTTGGCCTTCATCTGAGAGGAGATGTTGGTAAGTACAATTTAAGTAACTAATTGGTTCTCAAAATCACGATTAAAACCTTCCACAACAGGACATAATGAACGAAATTCCCCTGGTGACTGCATGCGCCATATCGCCCTGAATGGTTCTGCTAGGGTCAAAGGTAAACAGGAGCCCTACGGTGCTTTGCCTAGCTGGATCGATTGGCGCAAAATGCCTTTTGACCGTCTGAACGCATCCTGCCACATCTGGCCAACACATCAACTGCCACCTCGACATTTTTCTTATAATCTGTGGGACGAAATGCATCAGTGGAGATTTGTAATTGAGGTGCTGGGAGATTTTCCTTCTGAAATTCCGCCTGCGCCAGACGAGTGAGTCTCTGTTCCTGTGTCTTTAAAATCAAAAATTGACACAAATAGGCCCTTCGTGAGCATTGGGCCGAATATTCAGATCACTCTGCATTGAGCATTAAAGCTTAAATTCGAACATGTACTACTTAGTTACCTTGTTGCATTGGCATCGCTCAGTGTCGCTCATCTTGTATGCCCTTACCATCTTCTTGTATCACCTTACCGCCTTTTTGTATCCCCTTACCCAACCAAATCTTACCATTTGTACATTTGCGTCTTGTTTAAAACCATTTTGCTTTTTTCACACCTCTTGTTTGAAAATGCAAGGGCCAGAGTATAACCGATTGGGTGAAAAATATACATTCAATGTTTACACATCTTGACACAGCAGTTACCATCTCAGCCTACCGGTCCTCATATATACCAGAACTTTGGGGCCATTTGCAGCGGCTGCACAAAAACGTTCCAAAGTCCGCATCGTTACCAGCATATCGCCGATGCATATTTTTGCCCATCGCCACGCGAATTGAATTGTTTCCATCAATGGCCTCAAACTCAAGTATAGCAAGTCAATGTTCCATACAATGGATGAGGTTCTGCATACGGTCTTGCATTTGGACCATGACTTTTGCATCACCAGTTGTTGTATAGGTCGTATGCAATCATTTGAAAAAGCCTGATGTCCAATCGGAACCAATGACCGCCTTGTAGTTCATGAACACAGCGCAGACATTTTTGAAGGCTAGCTGAGATACAGTGACAGGTCTAAACATAGATGATAGAACATGAGTAGAAGAAAATAAAACAGAAAAAGACACTACGCACTCTTTAGGTCTCGCTGGGCCATGGTCCATAAGGTATTCAATCTCATTGATCACATTGGAGTCGTTGTGAGTTGGCGTGACATGAGATGGAGGCAGAGAGCGTTTTTCAGAATTCCCGCATTTCTTGGGATCGGCATTAGGTTTATGAGTCATGGTGTTCCTTGGGCTGTGAACATCGCTGATTGTGCGATGGCTGTTGTGAGCAAAGATATGACTGTGCACCTTTTGAGACTGAGATGACCTTCGACATTGTTTTCCTTCCGCTCCTTAGACACAGATGATTTGCGGCTAGTGAAAGACAATTAAGCCTACAACATCTTACTTTCCAGAATATCGTTAAACACACTGTGTAGTCAATTGCTTATGCTGCTTCTCCACTGCGTCAGCATACTTTTGCTTCCTATGCTTGGTGATTTTACACCAATTCCTAGATAGATCCATTCAATGAACAATTTTGGAATGCTGAAATATATAGAAACGTACTTTGCATAGTTACAAGCGTTGATTTCCCTTCTAGCCTGTTTTTTTTCTTGTGCTGTTTTGTATTTTTTGGCCACCATAGATAGCAGTAGTTGCGAGATGCAGGAGAGGCAGATAATGACTGTGGAAGGCAGCCTGTGAAAGTATAAATGATCAAGGTTGTTGAGTCAATATCTATCGTCAGACCAATGCTACAGACTGACTCTGTTAATAAAACTGCTTCAAATTTGAGGGCCGCCATGAGGAAATCCATGAGATGAGTACTGTGAAATTTGGAAGGAAATGATTATGAGATGGTGGACATTTTATAGTTTCAGTCGAAGAAGGTACATACCGCGGACTTGAGTAAGAATCTGAGTGAGCTGAATTCATCAGACTGATGCTGTAGACCAACTCCCTCAATAAAACCACTTCAAATTGGAAGGTTGCCTTGAGGAAGTCCCTTATAAATACTTGAAAGTTTGGCAGGAGACAGAGATGAGACAGTGGACGTGTTATAGTTTGAGTTGAAGAAGATACTTGCCATAGACTTGAATAAGATTGCAAGTGCATGAAATTTGTCAGACCAATGCTGAAGACTGACTCCATTAATAACACTCCTTCAGATTGAAGCATTGCTATGAAGAAGCCCTTTAGATATACACTGAAAAAATTTAGAAGAAACAGAGATGAGATGGTGGATGTGTTAAAGACTTGAGTGCACTGAATTCGTCAGACCAATGCTGTAGACCAACTCCCTTAATAAAACTCCTTCAAATTGGAGGGTCACCTTGAGAAAGCCCCTTAGATAAATACTGGTAAATTTGGGAGGAGACAGAGATGAGACGGTGGATATGTTAAAGGTTGAGTTGAAGAAGTTACTTACCATAGACTTGAATAAGATTGCAAGTGCACAAAATTCATCAGACCGATACTGCAGACCGACTCCATTAATAACACTCCTTCAAATTGAAGCATCGCTTCGAGGAAGCCCCTTATATATACACTGTAAAATTTCGGAGGAAACAGAGATGAGACAGTGGATGTGTTAAACGTTGAGTCGAAGAAGTTACTTACAGCAGACTTGAGTGCGCCGAATTTGTCAGACCAATGTTGTAGACCAACTTCCTTGATAAAACTCCTTTAAACTGAAGGGTCGCCTTGAGAAAGCCCCTTAGATCGATACTGGAAATTTTGGGAGGAGACAGAGATGAGATGGTGGGCATGTTGTAGTTTAAATTGAAGAAGATACTTACAGCAGATTTGAGTAGCGCCAGATTCGTCAGACCAATGGTATAGACTGACTCCCGAAAAGAAACTCCTTCAAACTTGAGGGTCACCCTGAGAGAGTATTCTCCTTGGTTACTGCAAATTATGGGAGGAACTGGGGATGAAATGGTGGAGGTGTTTTGAGTCAAAGTAGATACTTACCACCGAGTGCACTGAAATCGTCAGACCAATGCTGCAGTAGCTCTTTTAATAAAAAATCTTACCAATTTGAGGGGCGCTCTGAGAGATTATCCTGCTTGGTTACTGTAGATTAAAAAGAATCAGAAGAATCGGGAGAGATGCTTTCATGAAACCAGTGGGCACAAGTAGTAAGTGCTTAGACACTGGCATGTTTCTTGTTCACTTATCAACCAGTTCAGTAATTCAAGAAAGCATCATTCAGAGATTGAGCGTAAAAATAAATAACAAAGCAGTAAGTGCAGATATATACAGAATAAAGAACAGAGCATGGATAGATATTGGTGACTACAAGGACTAGATAACAACAGATATACAGGCAGCAAAAACAACAAAGCAAACATAAGCGATGAAGACAGCAGTAAGACAGGAATACCAATCACAAACACAGAGAGTCAAGAGAGAGAAGCAGTACACGAGGGTCCAACAAAAACGACAGAGAGTGGGGAAGAGGCTCATAGTGGTGTACACTTTCTACAAGAGATTAAAGAACAGCAACAACCTGATTGGCGAGGGCATCATTAAAATATGCTTCCACTTCCTCATGGGAGCCAAATTTGTGATAGGCTGCATGACAGCCCAACACAGCGTCTTGAACCAGCACCCTATTGGCGAATTAGTGGATATCAAAGGAGCAAGGAAGGGCTCTATTCACCAGGAAGAATAAACACTGACACGGCATCCCTTGGTAATGGCATACCATACCGTTGAGGTCGAGGGTGCAGCAGAATGGCACAAACAGCCATAAGGGGACTCAACTGTAGTGAACCGTCATCAGTAACGGGCAGTTGGAAAAGTTTGATCAAGCATACCTGGGACCTGTGAAGCACCTGACAAGAATGCATTAGAGACAGATAGATAGGAAATACATTTGGCAGTACCAGCAACTGTTGCGGTCATAGTCAGGCCTGGAAAAAGAGTCGAATTAGCAAAAATAGAAGACAGAAGAATTCATGATACATACCTCCAGCAGCCAAATCTGGACGAGAAACAGAAGGATCAACAAGAGTTTTGGAGGCAAAGGAGCATTGTCATACCATTAGTGTCTGTGAACGGAATAGCAGAACCTGGGATAAAAATGAATGAATTAGAGATTTTTATATAGGAAACGAGTTTTGACATACCTGCGATGCTAGCAGTGCTAGCTGGACCAGTTGAAGCTGGGTAGAAACAAGAGGATTAGTGCCAGTTGACTGGGAAATGGATTTTAAACATACCTGCAAGGCGAGCGCCAGAGCCGGTACCAGTAATCGCAGCGGGATTTTCATCATGTCCTAGGAAAGTAATCAATGAGTGAATGTAAGGAGAAAGAATAGGGAGAAAGAAAGAATAAAATAAATGATTAGCGAGAGTTGACTGGGGAATGGATTTTTAACATACCTGCAAGGCAAGCGCCAGAGCCTGTACCAGTAATTGCAGCAGGAATTTTGTGGGGGCCTATGAAAGTAATCAATGAGTGGGCATAAGGAAAAAGATCAAATGTTGAACCGTACCGGGAGCAGCGATTGATGTTCCTGTGGGAAGATGAAAAAATGAATGAGATGAATATTTAAATGTTGGGAAATGACAGGAATACATACCGCTAGACAATGCCATGGAGTTTAAAGCTTGAACGAGAGAGGACATGGCTTCATATAAGGCAGGAGGAAGAGAAGTCTGTTGCATTATGATAGTGAAGGTTGAGTTAAACAAACACTGGAGTTAAATTTTAAAGTTCAAAGTTGGCTTTAAAACCAAAGAAATTCACATGAGCACAGCTGTATAGATCCATGTGACGAGATATAATCTAGATCCACATTGGCGCTCGATTGTCATCTCCACCGAAAAGTCTACAATTCTATACAGCCTGTAGGTCCTGTAGGCGCATTGTAATGCCTAAATCAAAATCATCTAAATCGAAATCCTCCAATAGAGCTTCAAAGCCTAAAGCTCCGAACCCTGATTGGAAGAAATCGGAACCGCAGGCTGGCTTGGTCGTCTCAAGTCGAGTTGTAAAGAGCTCGGCTCAGGTTGAATGGCTAAAAAATTGTCTCCCCAATTTGTATGGTCATCAGAGTTGTAACAAATTGTCAGATTTTTGGCCAAAAATCAAAAGGGATTACCTTGCAGCGTTTCCAGTGGAAGGTCAAGATGCAGATGACCTTGACCCTGAAAAAAGGGCTCACAAAATTTTGGAACTTTTCATCATGGAATACTACGACACTTTTTGAGAGGAGGTTTATGCCGAAATCGAGGCACTTGCAGCCCAGTCTGAGGATGCAAAGATTTCCAGGAGCAATTGTTTGAAGGTGATTCGTCAAACCGCCCAGGAAAAGTGGGAATCTGCCTCCCCGGAAGTCAAAAAATGAGTTGAGGATCTCCAAGCTGCTGAACGTGCCGCTAACGATGCAAACAAGTCTGACAAAGGAAACCAGCCTGACAAGCCAGACCAGTCAGATGCTGATGAGCGGCTAGACCGATTGCTAGAAGGGAAAGACCCTTGACGTGTACGTCTTTATTTACTTACTATGCTCGAATTGTTGCTCAACGAAGTGTACAGATTTTTTTTGGCGTTGCCAAATATCTTGGGCCAGTTTGCAGCAAACATTGGAAGAAAGATACCCATTGTGCTCACAATTCTTGGTGCCACTCGAGACCCAAAGACACAGAAACTGCGCAGCTTTGGGTGAGTTACGTTCATTGCAGTGATCTATTCAACATTGCTAATTGGTTCTAAAAGGTGCCACCATGGGAAGAGCGTGACTGGGCTAGAATTTGATCGAGCCTGTCCTACTTTCAACGATTCAATCCTCAATCTGTTCCTGTCTTTTGCTTGAAGAGCTATGCGTACGTTGATTTAGGCTCTCTCTGCCACATCACTAACATTTTCTTTAGCCAAGGTTAAGAACAGTAGTGCATTGGCATTGACTCCATTGTTGTCTCCCTCTAAAAGGGAGCAGAATGGCTTTTTGTCTCCACCATCTCAGCCATTGCCGTCTCAATCTGCTCCATCATTGGTGGGAGAGCAAACCATCCTTCTGCCTCAACCAACACCTTCTCCTTCCATTGTGGATGAGTTGATTCCAACATCTCAACCAATACTGACTATCCCTCCATTGTTGACTCCCACTATTCCGGACGAGCTCATTGATCCCGTTCTGAGAGGCCTGTCGGCTTCTGACGCTATGGTGCATTCTGCGCCTCCTGCAGGTTCAAGCGGATCGGAAATGCCTGGAGATCCTACTCAACCATCTTCACCTCTGTCACCTAGTCCACCAATACTGACTATCCCTCCAACTGTCGATTCCTACTATTCCGGACAAGCTCATTGATCCTGTTCTGAGAGGCCTGTCGGCTTCTGACACTATGGCACATTCTGCGCCTCCTGCAGGATCATGCGGATCGGAAGTGCCTGGAGATCCTACTCAGCCACCTTTACCTCCGTCACCTGGTCCATCGCCTACTCCATCATCGGATAGTCCCACTCAGCCTTTGCCCACTCCATCATCAAATAGTCCCTCGCAGCCACAGAGCGCCTATCACGTTTTTTCATTTGCTTCCCAAACGGATGGAGTGGCGGAAAAAGCTGAGGTTAAAAAGACCAAGAAGCGGAAAATCCAGCCATGGAAGAAGGCTGCTAAAACTTCAGAGGTACACATCAAAGGCATTGGGAAAGAGAACGTCCCTCTGTTTGCGATTGTGCCGTCTACTTCTGTGGGCGTGCATAATGTTGTGCATCCTGCTTGGACGCCGGAAGTGGCTCCAGATCGTATCCCTCAAGAACACGTTCAAAAAGTTCTTGGTGGCCCAGAGACAATTGATGAGCATGAACAGCGGTTGGGGATTGGAAAGTACAAAGTTGCGGACAATGGCAAGGGTATTGATGAGCACCCAGCTAAACATGCAAAGGTCAACTAACGCATTCGCTGTTTCTTCATCATGCTACCATTTAATGTGTCCGCTATGGTCTGTTTCCTTTAGCTTTTCTTGAGCAGTGTTGTACCTTACCCTACTCTAATACTGATATCTTGCTATCTATTCATTTGTCTGTTATCTATCTGTGTTGTTGTTGTCTTGTCATGTAGTCCTTGTTGATCGTGTATTCAATGTTCATTGTGTTACCGTATATATATTGCTATGTAGTGCGCTTGTAGTTGGTTGCCTTCTTGTAATCTTGTAATATAGTGCTTTGATATAAAATTATCTTTCTTGGAGTTTCGGGCACCCACCCACAAATTGATTGGGTATTTATTGCTATCGAGTTTTTAAGCGCCAGCGAACACAAGTTAGGACATGATAAATAAATGTTTTTCAGGGCAGGCACTGTGGGAGCAGAGCGCAGGAACGGGAGCAGTGCTGCTCACCCAGTAAATAGTTGCCAATTCATGCAGTCATATTTTACATTTATTCAGGGCGGCGGTGGCGGATAATGAGTGGGAGGCGGGCAACAGGCGGGAAGCGGGCAGCAAACCAAATGGAGTAATCATTGACCAAATGCGCGAGGGAACGGAACAAACCTGACACAACGGAATAGATGCCACCATATGAACGCAATCATTGATTCATTCGAGGGCGAAAAAATAATTACATTTATCATTTTATTCGGATTGAGCATTGGCCCTATCCCCACTTTTAGCCCTGTGGTACCCAATCCCAAATGGGATGTCCCATTATAGGTGCTGGCTGGTATACAAATGGCTTTACCTACAACTGCAGCCAATTTGTAGACATAAGTATTTATTACCACTGTAATGATTTTTGTTTACAAGATTTGTGTCTGGGGCTCTTTCAAATCAAACTTCATTGGGCTAGAATCAATCTGCTGAACATTTCAACCACATTCATGAAATTTTTTTCGTAGAAAATGGTGCAGCAGGCGTGACATTATTCAAGAAATGGTCTTCCTTGCTGAGGACTGATGTCCCAAAAAAAGGTAATCAATCTGTATCACCTACCTCAACCCAATGCCATGACCAAGAATAAATTGCTCTACTGCAGCTAAGCTTGAGGCCAACCGCCTTAAAAGCCTTCGGCATTATCATTGGTAATCTTTTTATTACAATTTACTTAGCCTGCTTGACTGGTACCTTTACTGACAGAAACAAGGATGCCATAAATGCACAATGATGTGTTCCTCGGCAAGACTCCCAGTGGACAAGTCCCCCTCTCATCATATTGAAGCCTAGGATAAAGGGTCTAGAAATACAGTGCATTGGCTTCCCTCTCACATTTGGTCCCTTCACTTACTTTTTTTTTCAGGGGTTCACTCAAGCCACAAAGCCTTTGAGCATTTATATGGGCCATCCTCAGAGCTCTGAAGACTCTTGTTGAAAGTAAATTTGCAGAGGCTGGTGATGGGTCTTCCTTTCAAGAATATGTCCACTTGTTGTATAGACAGTTTGTGGAAGCACTCACAGCTGGACAGTCATTCCATTGGCTAGATTCATTCATCAAATACTTATCTGAAATTGAGATTTTTGCCAAGCGCCAAGTTCATCATGGTATTTGATTTCTAGGCAAATTTCTGCCACAGATGATTTAGGGTTTTTATACCCTTTTTTTGATACACAAAATGTGATGAAGGTTGGCAGAATGGTAAATGTTCTGCATTGTAGGCTGAAATGAGATGTGGCTTGCTGGAATCCAAATCGAGTGTGAAAGGACCTATGTACATTGTGCAGGTAAGTTTTGTTTATAAGTACATCAATTGTTGCTTACCAGTGATAGAATTGATTGTGCACATCCTGTTAGAGATAGACTGTGAAGACAGACCACAGCATATATGTCCTACCTGTACGTGAATTCGTGTTCCGTTTGTTTCTTACTCATTTATTGCAGGCGGCAAGCACCATCAGGAAAAATTTTGATTGTGCGGCACCCAGAAGGATATCTCAATTTGCATTCGAGATGTTCTTCTTAGGGCTCTTTTTTTATAGAATCTTGCGTTGTTAAATAAAATGTATTTTGTGAAATTTCAATCTTGTAATATCCTTGAATTGAAGCATAGAAGTACTACCTGGCAAAGAGTAAATTGACGAGAATCAGGGAGGTAGTAATTATTTACTACCTCTTGAGCACGGAAGAATGGCATAGTAGATGGTTACTACTTCCTAAGTGGCTAGCTGTCCAGATGAAGGGATGTAGTGGATAATTACTACCTCCCCAGAGGGAATCCCCAACGAAGCTGAAGGGAGGTAGTAAATAGTTACTACCTCTTCCAGCTGGATTGCACGTGAGAGATAGTAAATAATTACTACCTCTTGAGCATGACAGACTGATAAGCTAGTAAATAGTCACTAGCTTTCCCAATAAAGCTCACTGAAAAGAGCTAGTAATTAATTACTACATTGCCAGATTGCAAGCATGGAAAGTAAGAAATAATTACTACTTCCCCCAGACAAATCACAAAGCAGACAGCTAGTAATTATCTACTAGCTGCCCACGACGAGGCTAAAGGGAGGTAGTAAATAATTACTACCTCCCCAGACCGCAAGCACAGGAATTCCCAACAAAGCGGAAGGGAAATAGTAAATAGCTACTACCTCTCCCAGCTAAATTGTGCGTGAGAGGTAGTAAATAATTACTACCTCCCGAGCATGACAGAGGGACAAGCTAGTGAATAACTACTAGCTGTCCTGACGAAGCTCACTGAACAGAGCTAGTAATTATTTACTAGCCTTTCCCCATGAAGACTACTCATGTTTGTGCAGCAAATATTCACTAAGTATATATTCACTAACTATCTGGTAAGTAGCCTCATAGGCGGAACGGTTCCTGACGAACTGGCGTATATGTTTCATGTGCCCCGCGTGTCACCCAAGTTCAACCATGTTTTTTACATGTTATTTTCCTTAATTTTGCCTACTTTGGGACCCCTGCGTTGAAGTTACGGGATCTTGTGGTCGAAACTGTACAGTATGTAATGCGTAGTAACTTGCTGGTCAGGCCCGTGGCCTTGAGGTATAGAATAAGTAGAGTAAATAGGGCATAGAATATGAAGCATAGGCATTAGATGTATCGCAAACACTGCCCACTTGGGATAAAGATAGGTGTCACTGTCGGTGCAAAACCAAGCACTTTCAGGCGTAACCGCACTGTGGCTATATGGCTCTTCCCAGATCTAGATACTTTTGAGCACCATACGCAACCGTGGCAAAACCAGCATATCAGCACCTCCGGGTTTTGTGTGGACACCAAACAGTCGGAGATGAAATGGGTAGATGCGGAATAGGGGGCTGATAAGTAAGTAGGGGAAGTTTTATTGGTTTTCAAGCTCGGAATCATCAGGCAATTCCACATCTTCAGGCTCGACAGAGCAATCTGTGGGTTCATCATATCGTCCTGAGACCGTGATGAATACCCCAAGGGCCAAGATAGGCCAAGATTCCTTTCGCCGTTCCGAAAACTTAAATATCGGATAGGGATATGCCTTCAGATATCTGTCGTAAGATATGTCGATGATGCTCATACGGGTACCACGGGCATACTTAAACTACATGCTTTGAATTAAGCATCCAAAAATTCAACATTTGGTTAAAATTTGGTTTAAATTAAATTAAATTGGCTTTTTAAAGACGCTCCCTGGGCTTCAGAAAAGGAGGAGTCTGGTTAGCAATGAGAGACCTATTCGCATCTTTGTTTTTGCCATTCCATTTCCGCCTGTTCTTGTTCATCCGCATTGTGTTGGATCGAGATCGGTTCCAAGCCGCTTCACTTGCTAGCACTGATCCAGGGATTATTCTATTTGGCAACCCCCTTGTTGCGCAACAACCCTCCAACAACCCCCTGAAATTGATTTCCTATCTGACAACCCTGCTGCTCCTGACAGCGCAGTCCGAAACACTCCCCGAACATGTCACAGCGCGTTACAATATCTTACCATATCAAACCATGTACTTATTTGTTATGGAGAGGTTACAAGACGCGTACTATTGATTGTTACGAGACATGTACTATTGGAGGTTATGCATGTGGCACAGGATCGAGATCATTTCTCGAGCCGGTGTTATGACCCGGCCCACTATTTTTACTTGTCCTGTACTATACCACCGTCATTACCACTGCTAATGCGTGGATAATCCACGAGACCTTACTACGATGCGTCAAAACACCATTACGATGCATTGATACTGTAGATACCCATTCCGTTTAGCCGTAACCAAGGCTAACGGAATGTTCTGGAACTAATAACCATAACCACATACCGTAATCATTTCCTTATTTAGATACCGTACAACTATAAAAGCTGGCAGAACTGGACTCTCGGACCCCAATTCTCGTTTACCTATACATAGAATGTTTCGACATTCCGTAACTATGCTTTGATGTTGATCAGTACAATCCAATCTTGATCGCGAAACTAATCTATCCCGGTTGGTTCCGTTGGATTTAGACGTCAACTCATAGACTCTCCAACTTCACCCTTGACATTGCTCCGCGCAACTGGTAGACAATTTCTTGTCTTCAACATGATTAGCAGATGACTATCCGTCTTGTCAACTATTCCCTTAGTACAATTGTGGCAATACGTAATTAACGTGCCTAACAATGCTAATCAATACTATTCCGGCTCTTCAGGACATTATTCTAATGTCCCCCACTGTCAGTGACAACCTCTCGACGTGTCCATATACGCGTACCCATCTACACCTTATCCTTTCTAACATCTGTTGTTATTGATCACCATTACAAGACATATTCTAGCATGTGTCACTCCTGTCACCTGCTCGTTAGCACCAGCACTAACGGCGACATTTCCGATACTCTCTATAGCTCTATTAAATAAGCTTGACCACATTGTCATTCAAGGTCTGAGTACAGCGGTACAACCTCGATGTTGTCTGTTAGCTAAATAGACAATCTACTACATTCAATTCAATTACTATAAGTACTACTGCATGACACAACAATGCAGTGAGATCCGGAACTTCACTGGCTGACAACCCCACTAAAACTGGGAATCGAAGAGGGTTGTTACGATCAGGGGGTTGTTGCGCAACAAGGGGGTTGCCAAATAGAATGATCCCTGATGCAGCTTTCACAAATTCATCAGCATGCTTGTTGCCCTTAGTCCCAAAATCCCAGTATGGGTTGGTGCTCACACAATCTCCTTGAAGGCAGTCCCACTGCATAGAACCACCCAGAGTATTGTCCACTAGTTGGAAATAATCCGCCCAGGGTATGTAAAACTTTCCTGGCCTTCCCAAGATGTAGGTAACCTCACTGGACAATCAACCTTAGCTATGCCCAGCGTGAGCCAAATAAATGTGTCTATGAGGCTTGTAAATACCATCAAACCGCCGCCCCGGAATCGCATTCTTTGCTGCTCAAGTGCCATTAACTTTCCATTTGACAAAGAAGGAATTGGAGACAAAATGCAAGCAAAGTGTGTATTGCATTGACATTCAATACCTGACTGAAATCGGGAGAAGCTGGAAAGACGCCTAGGATATTACTGCGGATACCTTGAAAGGTTTGATTTTTGCATCAAATCTCAAGGAGATTTACTAAAAGTGGCAGTGGCATGCTTTGGGCTGAAACTTCAAGCCATTAACATCGAGAACGGCCAAGCCGCATCAACAAAACATGTTTGCGGTGTAAGCCCCTTTCTGATACTGTACAATACTATACAATGCTGTCCAACGCTGGAACTTAAATCACTGGGAGATTGCTGTACAGTGGCTTCAGCCCATACAAGTTTTGCTGATGTACAAGCGGCTAGTCAATTCGGTAAATTCTGCTAGCCTATGTTCTCCTAACACTGTTAGGAGAACATCAGCAAAATGTGTATTTTGCATTTTAATTTCAACAGCAAGGCCTAAACTTCCCAGTGCTGCTAAAAATGTAAACTGGTATGACATCTCTCTGTCATCCCCAAATAAGGTAATTTTGGGTCCTCTCGCCAGTGCATGCCGTTCCACCCCTCGGGCACTGGGGCTCTGGAGGCGCTGTCCAGCACTTTCGGGGACTTGCCACACCATACACATTTGCTGATGAAATGCCATGATTTTATGATGGTCAGTGCCACTATACTGAGATAGATTCATCAAGGATCAAGATACATTTACTACAGAACACACACTCAAAGTGGCAAGCAGAAGTCCAAATGCCTGGTTCACAATTTTTTTGATTCATCGAACAGTTTGGATCTTGATCCTTTACGAAGCGGACTTCTGAAAGATATAAAAGGTAGAGGCCAACTTGAGAACTTCCATACATTTGATATGGTCACCAATCCACAAGAAGAGTCGCTGGCGATTCTCCAACTGTTACTCAACTCATCATGAAATTTTCCCTTTTCATTTATCTCTCTTTCTTTGCTTCTATCCTATTCGGAGTCTTGGCCCACCCACTTCAGCAGCATGAGATTGATGAGAATGAGCATAATATATGCGACGCTGGCGCGGCAACAAAAAGAGATCTCTACTCAGTAAGATTTCACACTCTTATTGAATGGTGGCATCAGGAAAACCTTAATATGCAAACTTAGCATATAAACCCACAAAAATGCCACAGATGTAATAAAATAGGCATAAATGCAAATTTTATGCAATATGAGGCAACTTGTATAAATTTATTACATTTTATGCAACAAAAAGCAACATTTCTTCAGAAACCAAGAGTCCCAGTGAATACCTAAAATGTCCAGTAAATGGATATACAGCTCATACCAGTGACAAACAGACTGAACAGCCATACACTGATCTGAATCCCAACTGAGTAGACAAAATATGCATAATTATGCATAATAATTTGATAATAATGCAACTTTTGCAAGTTTGATGAACTTCTGAATCTTTTGGGAGGATTATTGTCAGAATCATGTATTTGGGAGCCACTACAATTTCTTTCGGCCTCAGGTATGTAAGAGTATGTAAGACGCAATGTGGAATAGTAAGTAGAATACAGTGGCGGCGCTTCGGAACGGAACAAGGGGTTGGAAAAATGTGCAATTTTTTGTACTTACTGCACCTCTATGCTCCAGCCAAATTGTGGGCATGAATTAGGTGCCTATCCCACCAAAATCCACCACTTGGACGATTACCATATGTGGTATTTGGCTGGAGATGGGTGCATCTTTATGTACCCCTGTTCCATTCCGAAGCGCCGCCACTGTATGTGCACGTTTGAATCAAGGTTTGAATAATGATGTTATGTCAATCCAGCTGGAGGCCGGAGCGTGCCCTAAATCAATGTCATCACATCACGCCATGTTGGTTGGATAATTCTATTAAACAACCCTGTTGATTGAAAACAACCTCGAAACAACCCCGAAACAACCCTTCCGCATTGGCCGTAGCGCCAGCTGTCACACCGGAGTCCTAACGGGTCACAAATTCATTGAAATTGAGAAAAGTCGGTCATGAATAATGTACTGGCTGAGCGTAGCAATAAAGAAGCTACTGGCATACTGCTGCGAGAATTACTGAGGATGTTACATGTAGAATGAGTCTCCAACAATCATATGGCAAGACCAATACTGACACAACAAGAGTTTCTTGATGCCTGGTGGGTTAAACAAGGTAAGAGCCGGAGGTATAAGGAAAGTAGCAAGCTAGGAAATGATTTGAGAAGGTAAAAAAACTGAAGAGCGAGATACGCACCCGGCACCGGTGTTTACTCCGCAGAGTGCCTTTGAGAACCTTTGTGCAATATGGGCTGAGTGTTTTGACTCTTGAGTGTCCGTAGGTGAATCTTTATCAATTGGAGACTAAAGTACAAGAGTCCCAGAAGAGTATGCTCATGAGATTAGGGGGGCGGCAGCAGCTCCGAGATGAGAGCATATTCAACCATGCAACGTGGCAGCTCCAGCAAGAGTGAGGGACATGTGTTTCGGGCAAACTCCAGTGTGACGGACGCCAAAAATGGTCGAAAGAGCTTTAGAAGGGGTTGTTTTCAATCAACGGGGTTGTCTAATAGAATTATCCATGTTGGTTGATCAAACCTTTCTCACTTCAACCACCATCTTCCGCGATTCCACTCTCCTGGCCATCCTTCAGTCTTGATGCAACTTTTTCTTAAAACAAGCTGTATCCTTTCACATTATGTAGCTCAATGGTAGAATCGCGGTACGCTCTGGATCATTTATCTTGTTTCATTCAGCACTAACACATATCTTTTGGTGACTGAAGTCAATGTCATTCCTTCGTCTATGTTGTTCTGTATCTGGTATTCTCGAGTCTGAGCCTGCTTTTGCCAACTACCATGTTGCTTAAGACTTCAATACCACTCATTGACCTATCTCTTTGGCTGAGGATGGCAAGATGGATTTCCATGGCAACGGTCTCGACAAGGTACACTCAAATGTATGTGCTCTTTTCTGAGCCCTCTTTTACTTTTTTTTGACATTGTTGCAAGATCAGTGTTGGCTCTTCTGCTGCTCATTACAATCGCGAATCTTGAAGAAACCCAGTAAGTGTTCTCTTCAATCAATTTGTGAGTGTCACCTCCCATTCTACCATTCTTTGTGCTAATGCACTTGCCGCTAAGATTTAGCTTTGGAGATAGGTGGTTGCTGTACCACCGCAATTAGTTTTCACAGTAGATTTTTTTTTTCTTTTTTTCGATTTCTATTATCATTACTCTCGCTACTGCATCTGGATCTATTTTCTCACTACTATCTTACTGCTCTCAATCTGTGTATTGCCATATCCCTTTTGCTCTTGCTACTACCAAGTCACGCTCATTAGTATATGTTGGGATATATAGTGCTCTATTGCCTTCAATCTGTATTGCTCTTGCTACCATGTTGCTCCTGCTGTATATCATACTTGCTGTACTGGTGTGTACAATATGAATATATTATTTTTGTTCTCTTTATTGCTTCATTGAACGATTAAGCATCATTTATCTAGGTGAACGAATCTTTTATCTGGGTGAATTATAGTGCATAAAAATGTCTAAATTGTGCACATACTGCAGTTTTTATCGAGGGACATGGATAATGGGAATAATTTTGAATAACCTGCATAATATGACCAAATTGTCAAATTTCATTCATTTTTTGTCTACTTTTGCGTATTTTTAGCATCTTTTGCATATTAAGGTTTTCCTGATGTGAAAAATCTGATTATCTCCCATTGTTTAGCGTAATCCTCTATCAGTGTAAACACATCTTTATAATCTTTTCATTTTTGTATTGGGCTAAACATATTTATGCAGAGCTGGGCAAAAGGCCCTGAAATTACTCACTGCGTCAGTGGTGAATAAGAAGCCAATAATCTGGTATAGTGGTTGGTCTGGGACAATACATTCCGGGAAGATAGCAGCCACCTTGCGTACCACCAAGAGTGGAAACCATTTTGGGGACCTAATCAGGGACGTCGGGATGCTGTTATATCCATGCGAGCCAAGGCGCTTTGGCTTGCCGCCAAAGGCTTCTGTGCAATGGATCAGTAACTATTGGCTGATTATATCTTGGTCATACTCGGTCACCTTATTGTTCTTTTGTTTATATTATCCTTTTGTCTTTTAACTAAATATACTTTCCATATTTATATGCTGAACAATTCAGCATCACATACTTATTGTCTTTTTCCTACTCGGGTCCGACAGTCAATACAGTATATAAGTAGCTATACTCGATTGTTGTTTAAATATCATCTTGGATACACCACATCCTCTCTGGAGTAACTTCCGCTTGCCTTGTCATCGTCTCGGTTGACCATTGGATAGCCCGATGTCAACAAATCTTATCTCGCTAACTTGGCTCTACCTCACCAGACACTACAGTGTGGCGAGGGTGTTGCTAATAGCTTCACCAACGACCATCACCTTCCGGGTTGCTAGCTGAAACTTCGGTAACCTTGGTTGCATCCGGGAACCCTCAGCTAGTCTTGGCTCTTGCACAATCCTAACAGTATATTTAAACTAATACTTGTCAATGTTGTGTTAAATCTTTCTTATTATGAATCCTTGCTCCAGACCTGCTCCTGAAAAAGGTAAATCAAACATTAGACCAAATAAAACTTATACAACAAATCCAGGACCAGTATACACATTAACTCAAGGTTCATCACCATTGTTATCCTTGAAGAGAAAAGCTGAGAGGGGTTATTTACTGGGAAAATCAAAATCACTTTGTATCCAGAATTGTAACACCTGACAGCATGGTTTGGTATAATGATGGAGTAACAACAGGAAGAAGTAGCATTTATGAAGGACAACTATCAGCTGTTGGAGATTTAACAGAAAGAGATGGTGCTAGAGCAGTAGCTTACATATATGGAAAGCCTTGAGAAAATAATGTTAAAATAGATGTCTCCTATGGTCTGGGTGACTATAGTACATATAAAATGGCTCCATATTATTATATGTTGCCAATTTATGTACTATAGTACTCCTCAGACTGCAATTTAACAGAATTTATAGTACTTGAATAAGTTATTTTCTATCCTATAGCCAGTATAATATTATATTCTAAACCATACCATGTAAAGTAAGGACTCGGAGCCGCCAGTATGGCTATATCACTAGTTATTCACTGTGGTATGTTACTCTTAGTCTCTCATACATTTTATCTAGTGTGCCCCATACTGAAATTTGAGTTTGAGGCCATGTGCAAGTGAGCTCAAGCATCTAGAACTTATTTGACACCTCTCAAGCTCGGTTGCTCACTACCCCAAACTCCAATTGGCCTGTGGTGCACTAGATAAGACTTATATGAATAAGATACTACAAGAAATAAATCCTGAATAATTATTAAAATTATTATTTGGCAAGTTATTTTGCTTTTGGAGGCGTTAGAGCTTCAAAATCGACGTGAATACAAACGAAAATCTTTTCGATCTATACATGGGCATTCTCAGAGCTTCGAAACCACTCTCAAATGCACTCAACCGTGTCCAATTCCATTGAGAATTGAGCAAGCTATTGACAGTGAAAGAAAATAGTTCAAAAAAATAAAAGTCAATATCCAAGATTGATCACCCATCTGATATACACATGAGATTAATCCAACTGTACCATCTACGTTAATTCTATACATCTCTCATAAATGATTTTTTGATTAATCTGGGCTGGTTCCAGACATGACACCGAAGCCAGAATAGTCACTAGGTGTGGTGAGTATATATCTGAGTAACAAACCGTATCATGCTGACTCCTGAGTGGTTGCCTTTTGAGCGGCAATCCTATTAAAATTTTTTTTTATCGAGGTCAGTAGAGGCATGGGCCAAGATCAATAGATAAGTCTCAGCTCTCGGAGCAAGCATTGTGTTACTACAAAGTTACAGTAAAGTTTCATATCTTCTAAACAGTGTACTCGGGTAAGAGCTAAGCATAAGAGTCAAAGCTTATACCATCGTATCATTC
Source organism: Gymnopus androsaceus JB14 (assembly GCA_009733575.1). Classification (NCBI taxonomy): domain Eukaryota; kingdom Fungi; phylum Basidiomycota; class Agaricomycetes; order Agaricales; family Omphalotaceae; genus Gymnopus; species Gymnopus androsaceus. Next base: position 61,896 of record ML769551.1, on the reverse strand, counting down.
TCAGAGACTTCCATATGCTTTCCCAACTGATGGTCATAGGACTGCATCTGTTCCTTGGATACTCGAACTTCAAGTGGTATGTCTGGATCAGTGTTAGATTTGAATGACTGAAATCCTATTACTGCGTTAGTGGTTGCCGATTCCGGAAAGTATTGTCTGTGTGTGCCAGCTTCAGCCTGAGATGAAGCTGCATTGGATGTGTTTGGTTTGTCCTCCTTATTCATAAACCCGAACTTGGTTTCCCGAAAAACAATACAAGCCATTGCACTCTTGATTGCCACTTCGGGGATCGAAAACATGGTCCTATAGCCTGCTGGCAAACTGTGTGATGAAATAAGGACAAGGACAACAGTACTCCAAGATACGGCGACCCTAAACACTCGAGTGAGTAATAATGTAATAGTGTAATTTCCATAAACATGCCACTCACAGGTAGTACTTCTGTCCTCCGCGTAGAAGTGCCCGAGATAGGTTTGGGATAGATTTCTTGGATCCAAAGAAAGTATGCAAACGCGGCAGCACCCCATCTTCATATACCGCAGTAAAGAGAATGCGATATGCAATGGTGACAAAAATGACACTGTCATAAATGATCACAATGATTGGCCCAATCTCTTCCTCGTTGTAGGCAGCTGTAATAACACACTGCAAAGTAGGCCCTATGTGTGCGCCTCGAATACCAATTGGGACAATAATGACACCACCGACCAGCGCAATCCAAAGAGAACCGAGGAGTACAACAACAAATCTGTTGTTTTTCCATACCGCCAGTGCACGCAGAAGAAAAAGCATTGCCGTACTGCTTTGGGAGATAGTGCTGCAGATCCCCAATGGAATTAATAGAGCACTGCAGTTTGGAAGATGCCCAACTAAAAGTTGCCACTAGAGTCAGACTCACAGGAAGTTTAATGACAGGTTAATCACCTTGATAGACAAAGGATGTAGTGATATAACCCAATGTGAATAGTCTAGTATGATATTCTATTGAGATGAATGTATGTAGCTCGAGCTCATGAATACAATCACCTCGAAGTGAAATATACAATTGTTGAAAAACGGATACGGTCCCTGAATAGTAACTTGTTTTCATTTGAGATGTTTACCGCCACGTCCCATACGTATGCCTACAAGCGAATAAAAGCACAGTATTACAAATGAAGGTATCGCATATCCTGATTCAAGTTATACTCACTCCAAGTGTAATGGCGAAAACATAACGGGAAACTTCCAACTGGTTGGCCTCGTCCGGAGAAAGAAATACTAGAGGAGTGTCGGGGTTGGGAAGGGATGAGGCAGCCATGATGGTGAATAAGGAAGCGTGCGCAAAAGTGTTAGAAGGACAAAGATCGAAAGATGGAGCAGTACTGCACTTATAAGCGGCTCACGCATCACCGCCTTAATATCTGTTAAAATCACCGAAATGTTACCGGCTGCAAAAAGATACAAGTTTTTAGTATTGGTTTCTCTCTCAGAACCTTTAACTCGAAAACATCATGATCCTTGAAATCTGGTTGCCCGACCTCGCTATATTACCAGAGCTCGAAATAATCCTTTTCCTCTCCCTGCCCACTCTCCATTCAATGGGGAGTGGGCAGGGAGAGGAAAAGGATTATCTTTTATCACGGAAAAATTCAAACTTTGGATTTTTCCGTGGTAAAAGCGTCGGCATATTGTTATAACTCATTATTCACAACATTGCGATGATGCTTCATCAGAATCAATCACATCTTCGCTGTCGTCTCGTTCAGAATCGTTCAGAATCTGTCCAATTTAGGGCTTCTGAGAGTCCTGTTAGATAGTTCATTCTTGAACGGTGTAGACCTTGAATCCGGTATAAGCACTCTTTAAACAGCGAAAAGTTGAACAAGACACATTCTCTAATTGCAAGGCCTTTTGAACAGTATTCAGGAAGCCATCAAGTCTGACGCTGCAGCATAAAATTTGTACTATGAACCACGGTAAGTATTGCGAAAAAATGGCCCGATGTGAACGCTCTAGGCACAGCCAGAATCCAACAGAAATCAGAATGCCAATCAAGGGGTTGAGAGACGCACTGCGTTCCAACTTGAAGGTCATATGCCGAACTACTATCGTGCCTGGTGGCTTGATAAAGCCAGGGGAGTCGATAAATGCATTTTGGACGCTCTTCCCCTCATATATCGCTGTATGTATGTATCGGAATTGCAGTAAATATACCTGAAATATATGGTCTCAGTATTTTTTGCATTGAAAATGGTTGAGTTCTCGTTCCGCAAGCTGTTTTCAGTGCCAAATTCACGAATTTCTTACGATTCAGCTTGTATCATTACCAGAATAGCGTTGGACACGCGGAAAAATGCATGCTTGCCTAAATACAGCTTCTATTGTCTGTCGGAGTATTTTTCCGAGACTTTCCGAGGCAATATCAAAGAGTTAAAGGGTTTGAGAAGAAGGAGCATGACTATTCATGACAAGCGGATACATCAATTTCAGTGGCAAATCGTGACATTTGATGTGACTGATTTTTTCAACTCCCCTGATGCTTGGCTCTACCAAGTTGATCTCAGGAGTTTAGGAGGGGAGAGTGGTCCTGACCATCTTTCTTGTCAAGACTCAAACACAATGTGGCGTGGCCTTGAAGATGCTTCTATCATTTTAGAAGTCACCCTAGCTGCGATAATCAAAAGATATCACGGACTCTGATACATCAATGATACATAGTAAAGTAAAAGTATATCTAAGCTGCCAGCTTAATTTGATCAGTGATTAAACAGTTATGTTGTATAAAGTATTCTGCTGTACCAGTTTTGAGAACAAATTCTCAATTACTTATGCATATTGCTAATACGCTGATTTTTGGATTATTCTGTTTGACAACGCCTTTCCCAAGAGGTTGTTGTTTATACTTATCCAGCAACCCTGTTGTTGCAGGTCGGTTCTCCTCCGGAAGCTAGCGGTTAATATACTGTAACATTTCGATCGAGATTTCAGTCATGCGTTATCCTCGAAAAAATCCGAATGCAGTTTTAATTTTTTCTCAATTTTTCAGATTTCTTTTGTATTTTTTTTTGTTAAAAATTTCAGAATCAATGAACTCTCAAGTGAAATGGTACAGTAATGGAGACGGTTCATTGAATTAATTTGACCACTCCCTGTCCTTACAATGAGCGCCTAAGCACCAGATTTACACGCTGAAAGCTAGTAAAATACATGACAAACCATGTCAAGCCTGTATGTCTGTTGGTCCTCAGCCCATTCCTTGGGCTATATGGATAAAATGTTAGATGAGCAGATTAAATAGATAGCAAGCAAGCACTTATGTACTTAAGGTCTTAATTAGGATCTAATAAAAATACCAGCTGTTGAAAGGATCTAACGCTTACAATAGTGACGTCATCGATCGACTTGACATGAGTCTTTTGTTCCGTTAATACTCCTTGAAACACCTTTGTAGCTGTGCTACATAAGGCAACAGCACTGTCTTTGTATCTGCTCACTCAGCATACTAGATGCTGTAATTATGCCATTCACTAGTTCTATAAATATGATACATATGCTTATGAAGCATATGAACTGTTCAATACAATAGTAGTCAAACATAGTCGTAATTACTCAATCTTACATTGTACTTACATGCTGTTGAACCATTATGATTGTACCCTATGCCCTAAGCCACCTTACTATGATACTGTATAGTTGTAGTTGTACTTAGTATAAATACTGTAGGTACCTACCGTACTCCTTAGCACACTCAGTTGTACTACTACTTGTCTATACAAGAACTCTTCGCTCTCCAACTAGTCCTCCAGACCATTCTACTAGCAACATATCCAGGTGAGTATTACATCTCACCATTGGTTGATCATATGTCTGCTTCAACAGGTTATGGGCTTGACAAAGGTTGTTACACCATTGCGTCTTTGACAAATGGTTGATCGCGTTAACAAACTTATCTGGACCCGCCTTGTAGACATTAGGCATGATGATAAGTGGCTTCGGGTTTGGGTGTAAAAGGTAATCGGTGATTCGCTTTGTTACCTCCTTTCCGGAAGAGCCTAAAATATATAAGGCTTCTTCAATTGAACTAACTATTACCTACACGTATATACACAGGCACTCCACATTGAATGAACTTTTGGCAGTTGCAATTCATTTTGGGCTGTTTGCGGGCCGATTCCTGCTCCCAGGTAGACTTCTGCCGCTATGTGAATAATCAAAAGCATATGCACGTAGGCTGGGCAATTGCAAACATGTGAGAGTTTCTTGGCCTCCTACTGTAGTATTCTCCCATATTGCCTTAAATCCCTTAAAACACCTATTAGGTCTGAATACTTGCTTTCTGAACCTTGAATCTTAATTGATTCTACTGGTAAAGAAAACACGAGTCATGACGATTCAAACGGTTTTCTATTGGCATATGGTTTTTGTATATAGTTTAGTTCAAACTTGCTGATCATCAGCAAATGGGGGAAAAAACTTGCGAGCTTTCAGCACTTGTGGAAGCTTTTCTACTTGCACACAAGCTCGCAAGTAAATTTTTGATAATAATTGGGGCTCGTTTGCAATAAATTGTACTAGAAAATAATAAATATTGGTATAAGAATTAGTTGTCCTCTTTATTGAAAGCGAGTGAATGGTATGTATGAAAGAATAAGCGTTGTGTGCAAAAAAAAGATGTGGGCGCGTATGCAAAAATCCGACACTTGCGGAAAAAACGGGTTGACTTGCGAGGTTGCAGACTTTCGGGTTTTTTGGAGTTGTGCAAGCTTGTACAACCAGCTGCAAGTGCCGAAAGTTTTTCCCCCCTTTTCCTGATGATGCGGGATGTGTATGACCCAATCAGAGATGGAAAATGGATGGATATAAACAAACTGCAATCACACCACAACAAAGTCTAAATGGGTAATCACCGAAGTCAAGTGAATCTGAGATTCATAATCTTGAACATGTCAAACATCTTAATTGATCATTACTGACGAGTTAATATCCAGAATCACAATGTCTTCCACCTCTGCAATCAACGCTGTTCCCCTCTTTGATGGTTCCAACTACAATGATTGGTTGTCTGGTATGAAGGCTTACCTCCAAGTGAGCAAGCTCTTCGAACACGCCTCTGGCACTAAGACTCGTCCTTCTCCCACCGGCAATCCTGTTACCAATCAGGATGCTATTGACACTTGGGAAGAAAATGACGGTGCCGCAATTGGTGCTATTTCTCTTTGCCTGCCTAACCACATAAGGCAAACAGCTGTTAAAGCTTCTGCTAGGGAAACCTGGCAACACCTTGAGACCACCTATGGTACTCCTGGCACCACTGGACTCTTCGGAATCTTCCGAGAGGCCATTGGTTTTGAGATTGCTGAGAACTCCGATCCGGCTATGCCGATCGCATCTCTAACTTCGATCTCCAGTCGCCTTGATGCCTCTGGTCTTACCTTAATAGAACCGGTCAAAGCCATGATTCTTCTTGCCGCACTTCCTCACGCTTGGGATGGTTTAGCAATGATGATGTTGAGCCAATATACTGGCAGAAATCTCACGCTAACTGCCATCATCCCCAAGATTCAGGATGAATACAATCATTGCCGCTCTAATGCTACATCACTTGCTTCTTGCCTTTCCACAGTGAATAAGAAGCACAAATCTAAGAACGCCTGGTCCAAACAAAAGAAGCAGAAGCAAAATGCTGATGCATCTGGTTTGAACCAACAGGCTTCTTCCTCCAGTGGCAATAACGGCAACAATGATAAAGGAAATCAGAAGAAGAAAGGCAAAGGCAAAGGCAAACCGCATGCCAATGAGGCTTCCACCAACAATCCGCTTCCAGTTGTTAACTTCGCCTCTTTCTCCGCTACCGCTGATCCTCTTAAAGACATTGACCCTTACACAGGCAAACTTGATCCACTTCTTCAGAATATGAAGATAGAGGAACAAGAGTTGCCACCTGATTGGGCTCAATCCATCATCGATAATGGCTTTGCCAGAATCAATGATTATGATGAGGAAATGTATGGATCTGGCCATGGATGTACTTCTTACTGGCAAGTTCCTTTTAATTTCCTTAAAAAGACATTCACTAATTCATTGCATTGGTTAAACAGATTTTCTACTATAAATAACAATACTTTGCACGAAAATTTGTACCATGCAACTAGTTCTTATGTATTTGATTCTGTACTTAGTTCCGAGTCTCTTGACCAGGCAGAATATATAAATTTTCTGTATGCAATTTCTGTGAATAAGGAACTACCTGAGAATAATGTAAGAATAAAAGCAACAACGTATAACACGTCTTGGTTACTTGATTCTGGCACTTCACACCACTTTACTCCGAATATTGAAGATTTTGCCAATTACAGGGAATGGAGAAATCCAATTCCACTTGTATCTGCTGATAAGAAATCTTGTTTGCATGTACTTGGCGCTGGAACAGTATATATTTGTCATGAGAATGGAACAGGTGTTACCCACACGACTAAGTTACACCCGGTGTATTACCAGCCCAATAGCCCACATCGCCTTATTTCAATTGGTCAAATAAATCAAAATTGCTGCTATACAGTCATTAATGGAGATCAAACTCAGATATGCAAAAAGTCTAATCGTAAAATACTTATGACCTGTAAACCAACTAATGTTGGTGATACACTTCACTGGCTTCACGCTGATGTGTTGAATCCTGAAACTCACATGGTCAATATGGTTTCTATTGATTACGACTTGTGGCATAACCGATTTGCCCATCCAGGCAATGAGATCCTTAAACATGCTCCTGCTAACGTCAAAGGTCTTCCTAATGTACCTATTCCTACTGAGAAACACACTTTTAAAGGATGTGTTATTGGTAAAGAACCTCAGAAATCATACCCCTCTTTGTCTAAGTGTGCCAAACATCCCCTAGAACTTGTACACTTTGATTTGACAGAATTACCAATTCAGTCTTATCACAAATACAAATATATAGTCACATTCTTGGATGATTGTTCTTCTTATGCTTACTCGGTCAAACTACGTCTTAAGTCCGAAGCTTTCCTTGCTTTTAATCAATTTAAAGCATGGGCCGAAAAGCAAACCAGACGTAAAATTAAAAAGATATGTATTGATCGAGGGGGGGAATTCTTATCGGATCAATTTACCAATTATCTCAAAACGGAAGGTATTGAGGTTAATAAATCTGAACCTCATGTTCATCAACAGAATGGACATGCCAAATGCATACATCACACACTAATAAATAAATCAGAAGCTATGTGACACCATGCTTGCTGCCCTGATTCTTGGTGGGAATTTTCATATTCCACATCTATGCATGTATACAACTGCACTCCGATCCATCCATTGAATTGGAAGACACCTATAGAAATCTTCTTTTGGAACAAACCGGATGTTTCTTATTTCAGAACATTTGGTTGTGGTGCATACGTGTTCATTCCACGTGCACAGTGGAAAAATAAATCATCTCTGCATTCTGAAGCAATGATTTTCATTGGTTACAATACAGGAAGCAAAGGATATATCTTCATGCATAGTAATAACGCGCTATACTATGGTGCTCAAGCTCGCTTTATTGAAGATTGGTTTCCACGCTGCCGCGGATCTGACAAGAGTCATAAACCCTCCAATAAACCTAGTCCTATGATACCAAGTGATAAACCCCCAACATGACCAACTGATGATCCTGCTGACGACGGATCTTCAGATGACAACAATCCTTTTGATCCTAGTCATATTCTGTTTACTTCTCCCAATGAACCAGATCATTCTCCTGACCAGCCAGGAAATTTTGACAATGATCTGGATGATGCCGGTGACATTTATACAAATGCACCCACATCTTGGCACACATCACGAGAAAATAGTCCGGAACGTCCACCCTCTACTCATGATGATGAAATTCCTCACGAACAGCTTCCACTGGTCCCACCTAAATCTATTTGGTACGACCTGGAAGCTATTGCTGAATGGAAAAGTAAAAATTTTGTCCACACCCGAACTGCTCCTAATCATCCTGGTTTTATTCCTACCACTTGTGAAAGTCTGTGTAAGGCTTCTACTTGGAAAAAACAAGCTCAAAAAGTTAAGGAAAAGGTCAAAGATGACATACTTACTAGACAAAAAGTAGATTGAAACAAAAAGATTGAAGAAAAACATCAAGTTTGTGTCAATGTTCCTAAACCAAACGAGCCTAGTACAAGTACACAACCTATCAATGATCCCGATTGTCATCCATCTCCTATAGTTCTTGACACTCCTCCGGCATCTCCCATTCGGGAAGATGAAGATCATGATGATAGTGGTAATGAAGAACCATGGTTTGAAGAGATTAACTTCTCTCGTATAGTTCAGGAAGGGGGAGTAGAATTACAGAACTTCTTACTTTCACAATTGATTCCCTTTACTTACGAAATGGAACTTAAAAGTTTCCTTTCAAGTACACCTGACACCTGGAGCTCTACTTGGCATCATCGGCATCTTCCTGCTGATGAACAGGCAAAATGGGATCATGCATGTAAAGAAGAACTGGATGGACTCCGCAAACAAAAAGTATTTGAGGAAGTCGAAATCCCTCACAGTCATAAACCAATCAAATGTTGTTGGGTCTTTAATAAAAAGAAAGACGGTTGCAACAAAGCCCAACTTGTCGCTAAAGGCTTTTCACAACAATTTGGTATCAATTATAATGAGTTGTTTTTGCCACGTCACGCGATTCAAAACCGATTAGAACTCTTCTCACTTTAGCCGCTTTGAAAAGACTGGGAAATCCAGGCTTTAGACGTCAAACAGGCTTATTTGTATGGCAAGCTAGATGAAGAGATCTATATGGAACAACCGGAAGGTTTTGTTAAGGACAACTAAGGTTTGGCAGTTACATTGTTCATTATACGGTCTGAAACAAAGTGACTTATCCTGGTGGAAAGAAATGAATCAATCCATGGGTAAACTGGGATTCAAGCGCACTAGTTCAGATGGCGGTGTATATACCTTCAAAGAAAAAGGCAAAACCGTAATTGCCATTGTATATGTAGACAACGTTCTCTTCATGGGATCTGACAAATCCCTGGTAATGAAGAAAAAAGAGCAATTCATGAAGACATGGGAATGTCGTGATCTTGGTGAACCTAAAGAGTTCCTAAGAATGCGCATTAAACAAGACCAATCTAAAAAGAAGTTGATCCTCAATCAACGTGACTATCTCGATAAAATCATTAAATGATTTGGGATGTCAAACTTTAAAGATGCTCACACCCCATTACCTTCTTCATGGAATCCTCATGAAAACAATGGAAAAGTCAATCCGAAACTCCGACAGAAGTTTCAACAAGTTATTGGATCTTTATTGTATCTAATGCTTGGCACACACCCTGACATTGATTTTGCTGTCATAAAAATGAGTCAATACTCAGCCAATCCAAGTCCGGATCACCTTAACAAAGCACTTCATATAGTACATTACTTAATGTATACTCGGAACTATGAAATAGTGTTTGACGGTAACTCCAACGAAGGATTTATGGCATACTGTGATTCAGATTGAGGCCTCTGATCCAGACAATCAAAAATCCCATACTGGGATGATCATACAATTGGCCGCTGCTCCAATCTGTTGGGTTTCCCATAAACAGAAAACTGTTGCACTCTCGTCCACCAAAGCCAAATATATGGCATTGTCCGACTCCTGTCAACAACTCGAGTGGCTTCGCTTTTTATTCAATGAGATTGGAATTCCTATTCAATCATTACCTTTATGTGGTGATAATCAAGGTTCGATCTTCCTTGCTTCTAATCCAATTCAAGAATGAAGAATGAAACACATTGATATTTGCTTCCACTATATTTGGGAAAAAACTGAAAATGGAAACATTGAACTATTCTATGTTCAAACTGAAGATAACATTGCAGATATTCTGACAAAAGAATCTTGCATTGATTAAATTCAAGAAATTCCGAGATCTTCTTGGCATTACATTTCTTTGAATAAATCTTTGATGACCTGTACGCTAAGTCATATCAAAAACTAGAACATGGTTCTAAGTCCTTAAAGCTTAATTCCCTATCACTACTCTTAGCAAGGGGGAGTGTTGAAAGGATCTAATGCTTACAATAGTGATGTCATCAATCGACTTGACATGAGTCTTTTGTTCCATTAATACTCCTTGAAACACCTTTGTAGCTGCGCTACATAAGGCAACAGCACTGTCTTTGTATCTGCTCACTCAGCATACTAGACGCTGTAATTATGCCATTCGCTAGTTCTATAAATATGATACATACACTTATGAAGCATATGAACTGTTCAATACAATAGTAGTCAAACATAGTTGTAATTACTGGTAGTGGCCAATGCGTGCTAGAAACTTGGCGCTGAATCAGCTTTGGCGCTTAAAAAAAGATGGCAAATCGCCATGCTCCCACTGATTCGCTTTGTATCTCTTTCATATTTGACTACCTTGCACTATAAACAGTGTACAAATTATTCCTTTCAAGCCATACAATGGTTCTATACTAAAAATACACAATTCCGTGCAAAAAGAAAGCAATAACAACTGAAAAAGCGAATTTGAGTGAATTAAGCTTCATCTTCCATGTCCTTGTCCTTGATCTCCTCCTGTCCTTGCTCCTCTTCATTACTACCTTCACCCTCAACTTCCCTGATGCATTCCGCAACTGTCTTCCCCTCCTCTTGAAACCTTTCCATGCATTTCAACAATGTTTCAAGCAACTCATCATACTTACCTCCACATTTCGACTTTTTGGGCACATCGGCGCAGGAAGGGCTGAAAGTGTGGTGCCAGTTGATTTGAAGGATTATATTGGGTTTGCAGAACTTTTTTGGGAAAAATGATGGGGTGAGATAGATTGGGCAAAGGGAAAGCAGTGCTTGATGATCAGCATCTTGTTTCTCCTTGCGCTTGGTGTCATGCTTCCGCTTCTTGGTGACAACTGCGAGATTGTGCTCTGCAAGCCGTTTCCGATTCTCCCTCTCTTCCCCTGCCTCCATCCTTCATCAAGCCTCCTTTTGAAGAAACGCCCGAGTTTCATTATCCATCTCCGCTACATACTCAGCCGTTCCGTTCATTTTGTACTGAATACGAGAATTGTGCCAAAGAAGTGAGGTATTCCCAGCAAATCTCCAGTTCCGCCAAAGAATTCCAAATGCACTCTTGTTCAGATCATTGGTTGTCTGTCAAAATGCACGATCACCTTCCTCTGCAGTCAATTCCGAGACCTTTCCTCCTTCAGCAAACTCGGTCATAAACCACGGCCATGCTTCATATGCACCAGTAAAGAACCATTGGACAAGCGGACAAAGATAAGGAAGTGAAGGTGCCTGAGCATGAATAGCGTACATGACTTCAGGTCAGTGAAACTGATCACCACCCAGGGTAGGAGGAGTGTGGAATGCATCAGCACCGAGTACAAGGTCTGGGTTATCAATGACAGCTTTGCATGTGGAAAGTACATTTTGGTGATAAGGACCCATGTTGAGGGCATTCTGATTTTGGTTTTGGCAAATGTAGGAAACATACGGGATGCTGATGGTTTGACTATAGATGGTGAGCGCAGCAAGTTCGGTAAGAGTGGGAATATCAGTGAGCGCATCCCAAAGATTCTGCTCAAGATTACTCCAGTTCCTTGTCTCCTTCTGATCCTTGACCTGCAAGAGGAAGTCTTTGTAAAGGTCAAGGTGGAGCAACAGCTGCTTGGCAGAAAGCGCGTGGGTCTGAAAGCGGTTGTTCAATGTGTCAGGGAAGGTACTGAGATGTCCAAGCTTCTCCTTGAAAAAGATGTGCTATGTGTCATGTTGACCCTTCTTATTGTCTTTATGGTTGAAAAGAGCTCCCGCAATGCTTGTAGCCTTGATAGCCCGACCAACTGATACATCCTCCGCATGCTCGCCAGCAGCACCGCCAATTCTAGCTGTGTCCTTGTTCAACTTGTTAAGCAACTTCTTTGGACCTTGAACATTGTTATCCACCCACCACTTGCCCATCGCAATCACTCCCCACTTCACTGTGTTGAGATCCTTGTGAATCTGACAACCACTCCAGACGAAGAGATCAATGGTGCATTGTTGGACTGGATTGAGCTTTGCGAACGCTTCCTGACCAAGTCGACGATAGATCACATGATAGACTTCTTCCATCCTAAGAGCTTGTTCACTCTCCGATAGACTATTCCAAGTTTCCTGCCCACCAGCATTCTTCACAACAGTCGCCATAGCCTCTGCAATAAGCGGGAAAAGAGCAACTGTACCCAAGTCTAGCAGAGCATCTTCACCACATAGCTCACGATCCCAAGCTTGTTTCAATGCCTCTAGAAGACTTGCTAGCTTCTTTTGGTCCTCAGCATGATCACTGTGGACAGAGCTGGACAGTACTTTCCAGTACTCGTAGCACTCATAGCAAGGTCCCGATCTATCCAGAGAAATGGATTGCTATGGGCTGCTATGAGTTGCTGTGGATGTCAAAGGGCAATGTAAATCTGCAAGCTCACACACTGGAAAGTAACAAAAATCTGCTTGGCAGATTTTTGGACTGATACACAAGCAATTAGTCCATGTTTTGATGACACCGAAAGCCAGACTGAAACACAGATTTTCAGCCAGGTGGAAACCCTGACTGAAAAGGGATGATTTGGCTCACAATTCAATTCAGATGATATAACTTCTGAAAATCTAGAGTTCAGGAGGCCTGATTCTTGTACTGATTCTAGTATTCTCATCTGTACAATTAATATGATTGAAATTAGATATTTTGCTTTGGATGAATAGGCAGATGAATAATGAATAATCAGTCCTGTCAATTCCTCTAATGAAATGACAGAAATCAGTAAGTAATTCAATATCTATGAAAGTTGGGCTGAAAAATGGTTTTTCTATACAACTGAAAGGCTGCTGGTGGCCTTTCATTCATGTTGAAAAACTGTTTTTCAGCCCAACTTTCATATGTATTGAATTACTTACTGATTTCTGGTATTTCAGTAGCATAATTAACATCTGCATATTCATCTATAGTGAAACATGTAATTTCAATCATAATTATTATACAGAAGAAAATACTACATTCAGTATGTGAATCAAGCCCCCTGAACTCTAGATTTTCAGCAGTTATATCATCTGTATTGAGTTGTGGGCTGAATCATCCCTTTTCAGTCAGGGTTTCCACCTGGCTGAAAATCTGCGTTTCAGTCTGGCTTTCAGTGTCATCAAAACATAGACCGATTGCTTGTGTATCAGTCCAAAAATCTGCCAAGCAGATTTTTGTTACTTTCTGGTGTGTCATAGGATGTAATGCCCCCAATCTCTGATTGGCAGGACCTCAGTCTTTACAGGCAGTGGTGCATTCCTGTGCCTGCCAATATTCTATATTATAATAACTATATAGTAAATAACCTTCACCTTTAGCTGTCCCAATTTGACCCTTAAATGCATATACAAATAGAGGGGAATTTCCCTTACACTTAAATTTCATGTTAAATTAAAAAGTGGCACCAGTGAGGATTGAACCCTCTGCCCAAGGAGTTTAAGACTATAAAATCCCAAAGACTGGAGACTTATACCACTTCACCAAGTGACTGATGTTAACTTAACACATGTAGTACTCTATATAGGGTATCGTGTAAATAAATAGTTAAGGGTAGGGTGAGCTCTGCTCACCCTAGCCTGGTCAACACATCATATAATTAAACAGCTAAGGGCAGGGTGAGCAAAGCTCATCCTAGCCTGGTCCACACAGGTTAGGGTTAGGGTTAGGTTAGAGGTTAGGGGTTGATTATATTTAATGGGGGTGTGGGGCTTGCCCCCACTCATTCAAAAGAAGTAGTAGATGAGGGCATATATTGTACAAGTATTTATGTCTAAGCATGGTCACTTAGTGCAGTGGATATAGTGTTCTGTTTGATTATGTCAGACTAAAATCAAAGAGGTCCTGGGTTCAATTCCTGCTCTTGCCATTTATTTTATGAGATTTTCAAGCTACCCTATATCTATACTTCTTAGGGTTATGGCCCCCCAAGGGAGATTCCCCTCTTCACTTTCTTAAAGGGCTACTGTCCTTTAGGATGTCAAATTGGAGCAGCTAAGGCTGTAACCTTAGCTTTTAACCATCACCTTGCAAGTGTTGAGTAAGTACTCCACACAGTAGGAGCAGCTTTGACTTCCACATTTGGACATTGACTTACAAATATGTTTCCTATGTTTCACCTATGGTTTCCCCTGTGTACATACTTTTACCATCAATCAAGATGATTGACTTATATATCAGACATGCAGCAGTTTACCTCCCTCAGTTGTTCCACTATGTTGTGTCCCAACTGAGGTGAGTCTTTCTTTTCTTTATATTCCAGACTGTACCTTACATAGATTTACTTTTTTAGACATTCAATATCTTACAGGTACAGTTACAATAGAGTTGTTCCACTACATTGTGTCCCAACTGAGATGTTTGAGGCATGATTAAGCAAGGTGTTGTGCAACCAAGGCAGCAACTTTATTCTTGATATAGTCCTCATTGCCTCCATCATGATGACCAACCTTGTCAAGGTAGATACTGTGGAGGTAGGTGAATGCCTCTGTGCTGAAAATACCAGGTACATTGAGCACATAGTCTTTTCATGAATTGGGCATGGAGGCAATGAAAATGAGGTGGAATTGCATGATCCTCCAAGGTTATGAAGCATCTTGAGGAGGTTCTTCATTTTCTTTTTGTGCTCCTCCATTGTCATGGTTTTGGGGTTGTATTTCTGTGCTTGGAGTGCAGTATCAGCTAAGTGGATTTGTTGCTCATCTCATGCTTCATATTTCTTGACCAGGTACTGCCAGGTCTTGTGCACTACATTGTCCCTTCCCCTGGCAAAAGGAACTAGGCTGTCAATGGGGGAAGAGGTTTGTGCTGGATAGATGTATGTTGCTGTGGTTGGTTTGGGAATAGAGCCATTGAGATAGCCCTTTAAGCCCCTAACTTGTACCTGCAATTCGACTCTGTCTTTGAATGGCCTCCAGGTGTCCTGCCCCAATAGCTGAGAGGCTTTGGGGAATGTAGGTACATTCAGGGGTGAATTTCCTGACAACATAAGGAGTCTTGGTGGGTTAAGTGAGTTGTTTAGTATCTCATTGTAGAATGTCCTTTTAAGCTCATAGAGACTCAAGTCTTAAACTGTACCATTTTGATCACTTCGTTGGTCACAGGTCACAGGGACCTCCAATGAAACGAAACATCATGGGCTGTCCTGTGTCACAGTAGCTGGTGACAAATTTTTGCCACACCCTTTGGGCACCTAACCCAATTTAGTAGCAGAATTTCATTAAATTTTTGTTTTTTCACAGGTCCCACCAATCCCAAACAAAATTTAAATTCATTTGGTTGGTCACAGGTTGCACCTCAAGCAAAGTGCTCGAAATGGTACAGTAATCTGTAAGATATCAAACTGGCACAACCACAACTAGCATTAAACATGAACATCCCATCTGCATCAATCCTGTATGCCCTACAAAGGTTGGACACTGATATGCCAATTTTTTGGCTAAAGCTGAAACTGTACAGAATTGATAATCCTAGATTCTGTATTATACTCAATATGGTTATACCAAGAACCATAGTGAGCCTGAGCTGAAGTCTATTGAGAGTCTATTGTACTCTAGAGATTGCAGAGTGATGGTATGTGTTAATGGTATCTCACTTAACTTTGTGAATGCATCTCATTCCAAGTCCTATGCATTGTATGGTGTAGCAAGTCAAGCTTGGCAGATACCGAGTTGATGAGCAAGGTTATTCCAAGCCCACATATAATTATAACTAGGCTAGACAATCAAAAGACATACCCAAGGGATTGAAGTTTCCAAGGCAGCACTTGGTGCAGCCCAATGAGTTGGTTATACAAAACTTACAATGTTACTATGCTGAGATGAAAACTCTTGACTAGATGAAAGCTTGCCTAGGCAATCTCATCATGGAATGTCCGGTAGCTCCGGCCCGGAGCTGCCGCAATGAATGGAAACAATCCCGCGATGTCATAAGTCTCTTGACTGAGATGATAAAAGCAACATGGATGACAGAATCATCTAGGCAAGTTAAACTCTCCGAGACCAAATATTGTAAGATAGGGCTCATGGACGATGTGCGCACCTACGTCACTGTGACCTGACTGTGACCAGTCATGTGGAGCCTGTGAAAACGCGGTACATAGCCACTAATTAGTTTTTTCGTTTCCTTCCTCTCACTCTCGATCTCAATCATTGCATGCCATATCATTACGGTGCCAGCTCGTCGGACGTGGAATGGTGGCCAGATAGTGCCGAAGACGGAAATCAAGGAGATGAAGATAAAACTGAGGAGCCTAAACTTCAGTCTTCAAGTCCTTCTTCCAACGATGGGTGGGATTATAATGTAAGGTATGTCGCGATTTCATTAAGGATGTGTTTACTCTCTTACTACATAAATATAGTGCAAAGGGAATGTATACGAAGCAGGCTCTGGAAGCCTCCTTGACATTGTTGAGGGATATTGCCGCTACTAGCACAAAGGATTGGCATGAAGCAGGTGTGTTGCTTGCACCTATATCTTATGAATATTATCTAATGTTTTTCTTTACAGTTGAATCATTTGGTCCTCCCGAAGATGAAGCATTACGCCAAACGGTGACACGCGAGGAAATGGAACGACTGCTTCATCGAGGTAAATTTCTTGATGAAATCTGCCGTCAAGTCATCAATGCCCTCCATGAACGCGACATGGCCGTACAAAAGGCAACTTCACTTGAACGAGAGGTCAGACTACTTCGTCAGGATATGATTAGGCTGGGGGAAAATCTCTATTCGAGCCCGTGTGGTTCAAACTTTGTGCGTGATGTTCGAAGGGTTGCAACTGGGTTGATTCAGGTTGGGAGGGATGGTTCGGAAGGTTGAGAGCATAGAGAGCGACGAAAACTTCGTCTCGAACCTTACCCTCAACGCCGTATCTATGATGTTACACACAAGGAAGATATATAAATGTTTATTTTGTTTTTTGAGTTATTAACATATTATCAAATTCCATATCCTTCATCAATGACTCCGGAAGCACTCGATGACCATGATATTTCTTCCCTGCCCAAGCTGCCTGTTTACCAGTAAGACCTCGGTGGTATGCATCCATAAAACGTCTAGAACGTCGCGCAAACCTGTAAAAAGACTAACAGTTAGTCCAAATGAATACTGTTTAAGCAGAAATCATACCGCCGCATTGTAATCAGCTCAATCGCATCAAGAGATGCAAGCATGTTACGTCGGAGATCTTCTTCTTTTGATGAAGTTGGCATAAGGCGATAGTTTCGTTTAGCAGATCCCCAGCACTGCTCAATAAAATTGAGCTCGCAGTGGAATTTAGGAAGGAACAGAACCTCGAAGCCTTTCTCTTTGCACAAGAGTTCAAGCAAGGACAGTCCAGTTGCAAAGTCAGGCTCATTGAATAAGAGACGTCGACAACAGCATTTTCCCTCCAGAAGTGGGTCACATTTGAACTTTGGACATTCAGACCGCAGAGCATGTGCATTCATGTGGCCCCGCTCCGAGAGAATCTGAGCCATACCTTTAAAAATACCAGCACAAGAATGTCCTGCAGGGAAGTAAAGTTCCTGAGCAGTGCCGTCTGCAAATCTACCGTTGGTCATTCGAATCTTGGTCTTCTTTGGCTTTCCTTTCTCGTCATAGACAGTGGAGCCATCCGGAGCCTTCAGAGTTACCTCAACACCCCAGTTTGTACCCTCCTTTGGTGTGAACTTCGGCATTTTACGAGCAGAGAGAGCATCCTCCGCTCGCTTCAGATGAGTGGTGGCGTTATCAAAAACAAAGACATGGTCTTCATCCGGATAATCCTTCGAAAGAATCTCCATGGCTTTACGAGTCTGAGCCAAAATGTCATTGTTGTCAAAATAACCGTCGCGATTTTTTCCAGGACAGAAAATGACACGAGCTGATTCTTTCCCATCCTTTGAACGGAGCCAGCCATAGTCTGCCGAAACAAAGTCCGCAACCATAAGAGAAATACCTTCCCCTTTAGCGTAAGGTTCTGGCGAAACTCCATCTGCAACCCACTGTGCCTTTCGGCAGTCATGAGCATAAAAAATAGACTCGTCATGGAACCAGACAACAGTTCGACGACCTTGTTGAATGATTTCCTCGACAAGTTCCTCTGCATTATCAGCTGTCCAAGACCGCATCTTTCCCTCTATCCGATACCACGCTGGAAGAAAAACCTCCTGACGATAATGAACAACATCAGCACGCTCATGGCCATCGACATACTGCCCGACGTGATTACGGACCCAACGAAATTTCAGTGCCTTCATCCAGCGCTTGGCTGTAGAGATCGAAATTGTATCCTCAAGCCCGTACTTCCCCTTAACATCATCTCTATTCAAGAACGAGACAATATCATGAGCCTGGACATACTTTCCCACTGAGAGAAGGTGCTGCATGACCTCATCCTTCAAGTCAGGGTGAGTCTCTAGAAGAGATTTGGCCCAGGATCCGAATGGGTTTACAGGAATTTCGCGTTTCTCAATGTACTCTCGGGCGCGTTTCCGAAGAGTACGAGAATGACCATTGCACGAATAAGCTTTGGGACCTGCAGATGCCGAAACGGAAGGGGATTTGCGAGTGTGGATTTTAGATGCCGGAGTAGAAAGTTGTGTGTGATTCTTCCTGAGCGCGATGGAAGCCTGTACAGAAGACTGCTGCCATTCTCGATAAGTGGATGACTCCGGCGTTGTGTACAGGTTGAGCATGTGTTCAACTTCTTCGAGGTGAGTTTTACTCCAACCATTGATTTTTGGGTTTTTCGTGCGTTTCCGTGATCCACTCATGGCAGGACGCAGGACCGTCTGCAGATGATGAAGTGCTTCAAGCGCCATAACAACCGTTGGAGGTTTTCGAGAGGCCCATGAGGATGAGTGACCAGACTCGTCAAACTCCAGAATCGATGAGTCTTCTGAAGATATTGATGAAATTGATGCTGCATCCGATGTGTCTTCATGAGGCACCGGGGTTTCACCATCCAGAAAAGCTGGATCTGTAAACATCTCGGGCTCAGAGTCGCGTGGTGTTCCATTTTCGGTTTCATCCAAGTTCATCATGGAAGGTTCACGCGAATCCATTGAAAAGTTGGCATGAGAGTGATTATTGACAGATTTCGATGGAGAACCCGGGCGTGGGGAACGAAAGGGTGAAAGAATGGCACTGAATACAGGGCTCAGAGCACGGAATACGGGTGATTTTCGGCGAGAGGGAGTGTTAGGAACCGAAGAATTTCCAAAGATGTATGATTGGGCGCGTCTAGGTGTGTTTCTCACTGGAGACGCGTCAGAGTTGGGTCCTGAGCGAGAAGGACTCTCAGGACTGTCATTCTAGGTTTCAATTCAGTCGCGAAGTCGCGTCAATAAGATTAACACGTACTTCATTCAAATCTTTCCCCTTTTCCTCAGCCCAGTTATAGCCCAGCTTACGTGCAGCAGTACGCGCCGTGGTTCCGATAGCCCACTTTTTTCCACCCTGATTAAAGTTCTCTATCCTTCCTTTGCGCTTTTTAGGCATTTTGACGCGGTACAAGGCGCGTCAAGTCGAGAAAAGAGTGTTTTTGGGTGCTATACGGCTAATGCCGCGGAGAAAACTGGATCGATGAAAAATCGGCTTGCATACGATTATTCTAAATTGTATTTTACACAAATCTATGCAAGCAAAATTTCCAATTTTGAGCCAAAATCAGTGTCATTAAGATTTTACTGAAAGTAACGCATTTGTCACTCTTGGGCACGTGATGTGCGCACATCGTCCATGAGCCCTATCTTAGTACACTATGGAATCCAGAGAACAGTATGGAATCCAGAGTACAGTGTGGAATCCAGAGTACAGTGTGGAATCCAGAGTACAGTATGGATTCCATAGTATGGTATGGATTCCATTGACCATTAAATATAGTACACTATGGAATCCAGAATACAGTATGGAATCCAGAGTACAGTATGGAATCCATTCACTAGTAAATATAGTACACTATGGAATCCAGAGTACAGTGTGGGATCCAGAGTACAGTATGGAATCCAGAGTACAGTGTGGAATCCAGAGTACAGTATGGAATCCAGAGTACAGTATGGAATCCATTCACTAGTAAATATAGTACACTATGGAATCCAGAATACAGTATGGAATCCAGAGTACAGTATGGAATCCATTCACTAGTAAATATAGTACACTATGGAATCCAGAATACAGTATGGAATCCAGAGTACAGTATGGAATCCATTTACTAGTAAATATAGTACACTATGGAATCCAGAGTTCAGTGTGGAATCCAGAGTACAGTATGGAATCCATGGACCATTAAATATAGTACACTATGGAATCCATAGTACAGTTGGAATACAATGACTAGTAAATATAGTACACCATGGACTACAAACTATAACAGTCCATGGAATCCATTCACTACAAACTAATATAGTCTTTGTTGTTGTACAAGCACCCTCTAGGCACCAGGGGGGGAGTGGTCCCTGAATATTTTCATGATTTTTCATGATTTTTCCCACATTTATCAAGCCTGATTCTTGACATTTTTCTGTAAAATAAGTGCCCATAAGCGCCCATATGTGCCGGGGAGGCGGAACAACAATGCCAGAATATTTTCATGATTTTTGATGATTTTTTGAGGATTTATCAAGCCTGATTCGCGACATTTGTTGGCAAAATAAGAGCCCATAAGCGCCGGGAGGGCGGGCAACAGTAACCTAATGGTTGTACTAGAACCAATAAGTCGGACTACTAACTAATCTAATGGTTCAACTAGTACTAATAACTCGGACTAGTAACTAATCTAATGGTTGTACTAGTACCAATAACTCGTACTAGTAACTAATCTAATGGTTGAACTAGTACTAAGAACTCGGAATAGTAACTAATCTAATGGTTGAACTAGTATCAATAACTCGGACTAATAACCCATACTAGTAACTAATCTAATGGTTGAACTAGTACTAATAACTACTCTGTGACTAGTAATAACTCGATAGTATCTAATGGTTGAACTAGTACTATAGTACAAGTTATTGGTACTAGTTCAACCATTAGATTAGCTACTAGTCCGAGTTATTAGTACTAGTTCAACCATTAGATTAGTTACTAGTACGAGTTATTAGTCCGAGTTATTGGTACTAGTTCAACCATTAGATTAGTTACTAGTCCGATTTATTAGTACTAGTTCAACCATTAGATTAGTTACTAGTACGTTGGGTCCAGAGGAGAGGTCTCGCATGGGAAGGAGGAAACAACCTACGGAACGTCCTCAATGGTGTCGAACGCAAAGCTCCTCCATCATCCTTTCGCGATCAGAGGCCTCCCGTGAAGAAGGAGCACCTCAGTATCTTATTCGACGAACTGGACCTATCAGGATCATGTGGCTTAGACCACGCCATGGCGGCAGTCAGTGCGGGCTGCTTCTATGGACAGCTCAGGGGCGGCGATTTTTCGATTGGTTTGCTCGATTTATTGCTCAGCCTAAAATACAGCAGTATGCTCGAGCCTTCTGTGACCATGTTCGAAATAATCCTGTTGCTCCACCAGATAAAACACATACTGCAGATGGAGAAATTTATCGGGTCCTGTTAGGTCCAGATGGAAAGCTCTTTGTTGATGGAGGAGCAGAATGCCGTTTTTTTTTCCTCTTCTATGCAGACTCATTCAATACGGAGGGAACGACTGGACGAAGAAAGTCTCGTTCCACAGGAGTCATCTCCTTGAAATGCCTCAACCTGCCCTACGACATACGCGAGGATGATGTTAACGTATATATTCTGGGATTCTGGCGCGGCCCACACAAACCCAATGCTATTGACGCACAGCATGCACATTTGCTAAAGCCTGTATTTTCCGACTTGGAGAAGGCATATACAAGGGGCATGAAATGTGCTGGGAGTCCTGATGAGGTGAATGCTTCAGTTCCCAGTGAGGAATGCATATCCCGTGCAATGGTTGCAGGGGCTTGTCTTGATTTAAAGGCAGTGCGACCAGTCGCAGGGGTTCTCAACGCCACCTCTCATTATCTCTGTACTTGTTGCTCGAACTTTCATGAAGAAAGTATCTTGCGAACAGATCATGCGAATTGGGCCCGGGCTGATGACGAGATATATTGGGAAGGTATGGAGAAGTGGAGGGAGGCTCAAACAATCTCGGAGCGGGAGGCCATCAAACATTATTATGGGACACGTTACAGCCCAATGATGCTCCTGAAATACTTTAAACTCTCCATCCAGCTTATTCCAGACCCGATGAATGCATTCTACCACCGCATTTTGCAACGTTACTTTTGAAATGCTTTGGGCTTAACCACACTCAGCTCCAAGGTACCATCTCCTTATGAATCAGATATAGCGTTTTACCACGAATTTGCACACCCTCCTCGCCCTCGTCCCCATGATCCTCAAGTAGATAATACTGATAGCGAGGAGTTCCTAGCATATCTAGAATGGGAAGATCTCACTGAAGAGCAGGGAAAAGTTCGACTATCGCGTATCCAGAATTGGCTAACTCCAGCTATGAAGCACGATATTAGGGCTCTCAGTGAGGTTGTAAAGGGGCATCAGCTTCTTTCTCAGAAACGTCCCCAGTCAGACACTCCTGAAGGGAAAAAGCTGAGGAAACGGCTGCTTAAACGCCTCACCGATCTTCGCTGGATCTCATTGGTTTACATTTGCAATGACTTGTGGATTTTGCCTTTCAACAACTGTGATGATGAGCACGGAATACCACAAAAATCATTATGGAAGACTTTAATGGCTGAATCGCTAGTGGAATGGGTGAGTCAAGAACATTACTTCAATGGATTCAACTTAAAGGTTGTTTGAACAGCGAGAAAATGATGTTGACCAAGATGGAAAATTTCGGTGGCCTCACTTTACAGTGAGAAATCGTCCCCATCCAGGTGCACCTTGGGCTCCTCCTCCAGTTACATATGCCATCAGTGACTGTGGTTCGGACAATGGTATGTCTGATGATGGGGTTATACACGTCGAGCTTGGTGAAGAACAGCGTAAAAACGCTATGGAGAATTTAGCAACAACAATGACATATAATTCTTCTGTTCACGTTGGTCAGGTTCATTGTTTCCTTTGTAAACCGCTTGATGATGAAGAGCAGCTGGCAAAGGATTTGGAACGTGCAAGTGTAGACGCGCTTACCTTTGTTTGCCTGGACTTGAACCAAATGCCCCCAATGCCCTCATCAGATAAAATTACGAAGGACTTGCTCATACCACAGCTGATCATCTGGGTGAGTTTATTTGTAAATCATACAACTTGAAACTAACGCTCTGATATACCAGTGGAAAACAAAACCGACAAAACCTTTATTATGGCTGCAAATTCACTCAGGTGAAGTACTTGCACGGGTGCATAGGTGCTTCCGCGAGGTTTTAGTTGCCTCCTGGGTAACAAAACCTCCCTTTGAGACTGGTTTAAAAGCAGGAGTTACTCTGAAAGCAGATAACTGGAGCAGGACCTTTTCCCTTTACTTGCCTCTGGCATTACTGAGCTTGTGGATGGAGGAATCACCCATCAGAGCTAGCAATTACAACGAGATGCAGCCTGTTCTAGATACATCCATGAACCTCACCTGTGCATTGATCTTGATGGCCAAAAGGAGTATCTCCTCCCAACAACAGGAGCTATTCTTGCATTATTACCAAAAACATCTAGAAGGATTGAAAGAAAACTTTCCAGGCTTTGGGGTTCCATTGCATCAGGTTGGATTTCATGTTTACGACTTCATTGGTCTTTTTAGTTCCACGCCTAACGTTTGGTGTTTTCCTGGAGAGTGTCGTATCGGGAGATTACAAAAAATACCAACAAATCATAGACCAGGTTTGTGAAACACTAGCTTTTCAACGGTAGGGTACAAGATACTGACACATGAGAGATAGGCCAACTGGAAACCACACTCCTTCACTCCTATGCCAGAGGAGTAGGCTTTCGTCGATGGTTAATGCACTCTGACTGCCCACCGCTGCTGAAGGCTTGCCACAATATCCTAAACAAAGCATACAACTTTTCTCATGCAGAGAAAGAAACCAGTGAGGGTCGTAAAAGGAAGGAAATTCCACACGACCTTGTGAATTTACTTGATCGTAATGATCATCGAGGTGTTGCTTTGCTTACGCGTATTGAAGCGCCGCAATGAGTTTACACTGTACAAGGAGCTCCTGGACTAGGGAACAGTTTTGTATGCATACGTCTACCAGATGAACCTGGATGGAGAACTGGCCAGATTCAGTACATTCCCGAACGAGATGAAGGCGAGGTACAGTTTGCAATCCGCCAAAGCATGAACCTTGATCTCCCCGGTCAAGATCCATTCAAGGGCTGGTGGCCTCGAGGCTTCGAGGCAAAATTAGTTTCGACTTTGTTTCTTGAGACCACGCTTGTGGATAGGTCTTGTATTATTGGACATGCATTGCGATGGAATTTGTGGGATGGTATGTGCATGGCTGTGAATATGTCACAGGTGAGACGATTCTTCTATAATATTGCAATGAAGAATAATGATTGCTTCAACAGGAATAAGCTGCAGTAGCCACACAAAGGGTGTTTTGTATATATGTATGAGCTGGGATAGATCATGGAAAGGCAGAATTTCACTGTTCAAAGCCATCGCTGCTCACGAAGAAAGTGTGTCGACCGCCAACTTCTGAGCTCTAGTTTAGGTAGTTTTAAAGATCTCGAGGTGTGTTCGGTCAGTGAATCAGATACGAATTGTTAAGCAAATTATCAGCATCATTTGAATACGAAATGAATTTACAGATTAGGCCCTCATTAAAGTTTTATTGCTTTATCCACTGCATCTCGAGATGCTTGCGGACATTCATCAGCACCCGCGTCTCGCGAGAAGGACGGCAACTCCTTCTGAGGGACATGGTCGACCAAGACGCCCTTCCATTATTGAACATACTACAAGTCGTCCACAGCTTCTGGTAAGCAAGCAGCTATAATTATCCCTGCTAACACCAATCTCAGTTGCCTTCTTCCATTCTACGAACTTTGGAAGATGACCGTGGCAAAACGCGACGAGAGAAAAATTGTACACTTTAAATTTAGATGCGAATGACAAAGTTACAAAGACTCTAAAAGCAGAAGAAAGGTGGGTAGAAAATGAACCAAGATGAACGCTGAACGATGTACACCGTACAATTAAGAGAGATTCGAGTATGAAATATTTATGTCTAAGAGGGATTCGAGTATGAGACCATTTATTTGAGAGGCTTGAAGTTGAAACACTTACAGTGTCCCTGTGAACTTGTCCTAGCTTCCAACAAAGGAACGCGATATGTTGAGTGGCTTCGGAGGGCTCAGCCTGAAGCTAGCATCATGGCCTTCATTTTGTCTTGCTCGTTACGGAGAAGATTGATCTCTGTCTGGAGAGCATCAATTTCTTTGTAGACAGTGTACATCTGTTTGGCCTTAATTTCGTCTCGCCCTTGTCGGAGGAGGTCAATTTTTGTCCGGAGAGCATTGATTTCTTTTGGCAGAACTTTCATCTCTTCGCTTACATCCAACATGCTGAGACGTGAATTTGATGAGCTCTCATAATGCTTTGACAGCATCTTTCAGAGAACTCACTTCTCTTCAAACAAACCAAAAGCCCAGTACCAAATTATAGCTAGGGTCGTAACTGTGAGAATTCCAATGATCTACAGTCCAGAATTATTCTCTCGAGTAATAAGAACAAAGAAAAATCTCGACTCACCAAAGGTTTTGTTACATCACAATGCTCAGTTTTGAAGACATAATTCAGTATGGTCTCAGAAAGGAAGTTGCTGTCTTTACAATTAGTAGTTGTCATTGAGTGGTGATAACATTGTGGTTGTGGTTAATGTCAATGAAAGAATGAAAGACTCAGAAACACACATGTGCTTGACATGTGCATTGACAATTTTCGGGCTAGATTCTGGTAGTGCGCCAGGCATCCATTGTCGCTTCCAGTTTGCCACGGATGACACCGTTGGAGCACATGAAGACCATTAAAATCGTATTTGGTTATCGTTAAGTAGTATTCTGTGGAATGCCTTTCAGATAACTGGCAGTGACGTGGTACATTGTAAAACTGTGGAAAAAAAATACTCGCGGCGAAGGGGTTGCGAGGTCCAGTTTTGACCATAGTAGCATATTCTACAATACTGACAGAGTCTATAAGCGAAGGTAAAGGCTTGGAACAGGAAGCAAAGGAAGAGTTGCTTGAAGAAGGGGGGGATTTGAAAACCTACGGAGTGATCATTTCGTCCATGTAGAATCTGTACAGTGTAAAGAAAAAAATGAACTGTAGTCTCTGATTGAAAGGGAAGATATAAACTTCAATAAGAGGACACCGGGTTGTCAAAAATATCTGCAAGAGATGGTCGCAGTCTCTATCTGAGAGCTATTTGCACTTCAAGATTAAACCCAGAGGCAGATCATTGCATTGCGACAAACAGAGCACTGTCGAAGGCTATTAAAGTTATCTGAGAGCTATCTGAGCGCCGGGATTAAACCCAGAGGCAGATCGTAAAAAGAGTGAGCGATGGTCGCAGTCACATCTGCGCTCTAGGATTAAACCTAGAGGCAGATCATTGCGTTGCATAGCTCTATGAATAATCCCAGAGCATTGTCCAAAGCTAGCAAAGAATTAAAGTCAAATTAGAGTAAAGTATTGTTAGCTATCTACACGTGGGGATTAAACCTAGAGGCTGAAGCTAGGTGATGGTCAAATTGTCCGTTGTATGAGAGTCATCTGAATTCCAGGATTAAACCTAGAGACCGATCGTTGTATCGCACTATCGAAGGCTAGGAAAGAGTTAATGCCAAGTTAGAGTAGAGTAAATAATCATTGAACCCGGGCAATGGTCATTCCTGAGAGCTATCTGCGTGCCAGGATTAAACCCAGAGGTGGATCCTTGCGCTGTGCTGTACGAATGTCAAAACATAGAGTAAGGAATCTTGACTGAGAGCCAAGCCTGCATGTTTCTGCCACCGCATCGGTCCATGGCTCAGTTGACGTCTGCTCGCTTTGGCATAGATAAAATTGGCGTAAAAAGTCGAATTTCCTGCCTCTACGTGCTTCTGCTACCTCACCGGCTTACAGCTCAGTTAGCATCTGCTTGCTTCAGCGTAGACGGAAAGAGTTGTCGCATTATAGCACCAGGACTAAGCCCAGAGCATTGGTTGAAGTAGAAGAAAAGTGAGAGAGTACTTCTGCTACCTCACCGGCTTACAGCTCAGTTAGCATCTGTTCGCTTTGGCGTAGACGGAAGTTGTCGCATTATAGCACCACTCCCATCACAGGCGGGAATCGCGAGCTCGGCGGGGTGACTATATATTACAGTCCTGCTCGCGATGCGAATCCCGTACACTAAAAACAGGGAGCCTCGCAATGTGAAGACTGCCGTATTTCATTGGTTGCTCTTGAAGATCTTGGATGGAGCTGGCAATATACCACATTTTGAACAGATACTGCTGCTATACCTTTGTTTTGCTTCGTCTAGGTGCTACTAGTATTACTATACTATCATCGAATAAGTAAATAGATTGGGTTATGACAGGTATATGAGAATCATGTCGCTGGAGATGAACTCGGAGAATGTCTGCAAATAAGGTGGTTTAAACGTGACAATGACCGCAGCGGTTATGGTAAACTGAGACTTTGCGACTGCCACCTGCTTCATCATACTGTCTCCACCTGCATCTGGAAGCGCCCATTGTTGCATTTTTGATGCTTTCGGTAGGCATCCTTGATCTTCTTGCGCCTTTAGTGCTGAGAGACATGTCCGCAATGTAGGACATGTGGGAAGTGACTGTAGGAGGTTGGAGAGTGGGTTGAAGCTGGAGAGAGCAGTCGGAGAGCGAGGGATGATTGGGGATGAAACTCCTCAACGTCCTCCTCATAGCCAGACTCCCAGGCATGGTCGGGCCCTAGTTAGTAGGTTTTGAACGTAGATAGCACTAGACGCTTGAGGGTTGAACTCGCAGTGGCAACGCGTGATGTGGAATCCTAGAGAAAGACGCGTCAACCGGATCTTGCCCGCAACAACCCCTTCAGTAACCCCAAAAATTACAAAGTAAAGGTGACCGTTACACCGACACCACCACGGCCTCGTCACTAGCACCTCCCAGCGCATGCCGCACACCTCAGACGTGAGATCTAAGTGGTCTCGCAAGAATTCGGAGTGAGGATCTCTTCTATGAGTATATCTGGCTTGCTGGACATCATTCGGAGATGTGCATGGCAGCGTGATTCCATTAACAGGATCATGTTGACCGCGAGAACGAGTTAATAACTCATTCAGTGAGCCTTGATGTGGAAATGCAGAACGAATACGGGACACTACTTCTCAAAGAGACTTATGGCGACTTGCAAAATATCATGAACATGAAGTTCAATTCCATATAATGAACATTTCTTAAAGCGAACAGTGTACACATTGAGAGCAATTTCCAATACTACGTGATGCCCTCAGGTCGATAGCGGCAAAGCCTTTCAGGATACCTGCTATGTCCATCGAGGTCTTCCTTTTGCCTCTGGCTATTCCAAACATCATCCTGAGAAGGCAAGGAGTCCGGGTAGCGATAGTTGTATTCTGGCATGGTTGTTATTCATCATGAACACTTCATAGCCATAAAGCACAACGCACCTTTATTATCACTGCCGCGATTATTAGTGCAAAGTAGATTATCCTCTTTGCTTGGAGAGTCTAACATACATTCAATAAATATTAGCCCCCAAGCCATTAAAAAATGACTGCAGGCGACATACCAATGGGACGGTGACAGGAGGGGGAACGGGAACGGGAACAGGAACGGGAACGACCAGCAGTTGAACTATAATCGTTACCACGGAGGGAGCGAGAATAATAACCAGGAGCAGTAGGGAGACGGTAGGGACTGCTGGGTGTGGGACTGGCAGGGTTAACGTAGGTGCTTGTCGTCGCTGGCGACAAAGGCTTGTTTCTCCTTGTACCTTTACCTGAAAGATTAACCGCGCTGGAACTATTTAGCTTTCCTGTTCTTGTTGCATCAAAAAACGAACTCACTTAGGGCCCTCTATTTTCAAATAGCAATCTGCGTCCGTATCCCAGGTGAAATTAATTTGAGGACAGCGCTCACTCTTGACAAAGAAATATTCTTATAGCAGAATAGAACGCTTGCAGGAAACGAAAGTCTTACGAACAAAGGTGAGAGTGTACAGATTATTATCGGCTGCTCCAGTGAGGCAAGGGCTGGGGTGACACCGTGAGCCTGTGTGACTAGGCTCACGGTGGTTCGGGCAGCCAAGTTCGAATCGACAAGTCCATGTAGTAGCGCTGCATGAATCATTTCGATGTTGGAAAATCCAGGGAGCAACTGGCTAAGTGGAATTTGTGAGTTTGGCAGGACATTCATGCTCCTGTTGGCTTTCAGCAATATACGAGATAGACAATAATGTTATTTCCTCACCATAATGGAGATTTCATATCTAGAAAAGAGACGACCACAAAGTTAAAAGAAAATGGAGTGGTACAAGAGGAGATGGAAGTAGAGATGAAAGAGATGGACAAAGAGAAGACGAATATTTACAGCGCTGGGGATCTTTGTCCTAACATGAGGCGCTTGATAAGATTATCATGTACATGAGAATATTGAAATGTCGAATGCAGAAATGAGATCTTATAAGTAATTCAGGAATCTTCTGAAGGATACGGCCTCAATAAATTGGGACACATTGTGGAGAACGCGTGGACAAAGAGTCAGTTGAAAACAAGCAAAAATCATGGGACATCGTCCGTAAGTATTCCCCAGTTGTTAACGATTCAATCCTCCTATACTAGCTTCAGCAATGAAGGCGAATATACGAATCTACCCCTTGAAAGGAAATGGGAAGCTCAGATCGACCAGCTGTACACAAGAGGATCCGTGGTTAACTCGTACCAGGCATTAGCCCCTGATGATGGTTTAACTGAGCTTTGAGGTGGACAAGTGCCGTAATCAAGGAGAGCTACAAGCTTACAAGAGATCGTCAGGTTATAAAAGAGTCATTATCTTGTCTGCAAGAGATAGTCGCAATCTCTGTCCGAGACCTATACGTGCTTCAAGATTAAACCCAGAGGCAGATCGTTGCGTCGCAAACGAAGCCCAGAGCATTGTCGAAGGCTACATAGGAAATAGTTAAAGTTATCTGAGAGCTATCTGAGCGCCGGGGTTAAACCCAAAGGCAGGTCGTAAAAGAGTAGGCGATCAATGCAGTCTCATCTGCGCTCCAGGATTAAACCAAGAGACAGACTGAGCATCTGTAATTATAGCACCATGACTAATCCCAGAGCGTTGTTGAAGGCTAGGAAAGAGTTAAAGTCAGATTAGAGTAAAGAATTGTTGAACCCGGGTAATGGTCCTGTCTGAGAGCTAACTGCATGCCAGGATCAAACCCAGAGGCAGATCGTAAAAGAGAGAGCGATGGTTGCAATATCATCTGCACTCCAGGATTAAACCCGGAAGGAGACTGTTGCGTTGCATACGTCGAAACATAGAGTGAGGAATTGTCTCTGAGAGCCAAGCCTGCATGCTTCTGCTATCTCACCGGCCTATGGCTCAATTAGCATCTGCTCGCTTTAGCCCAGATGGAAAGAGTTGTTAAATTTGTTCAAGTGTAGCACCAGGACTAAGCCCAGGGCATTGGTCGAAGTACAGTGAGAAGGGTATAAATTAAATAATGCTGTGCATGATCTGTGATTGCGTGATCTGTGATCAAGAATGTCACAATTTAAAAGCAAAGAAGCAGCGCGTTTCAAATTTTACAGGCTCCTGACAGCTAAGAACTCTCTCGCAAACGTTATTTCATCAGTATCATGGCGCGTGTATTAGTTCTAGCTTCATTTACATGCTCACACTCAGACTCACACCATCCTTAGACGTCTTGTATAATGGCCCTGTACTTAAACTTTACACATGTTGATCTGGAGTCCGACACAAAGAATGAGGAGGAGGTCCAGGATCTGCTCTCACTCATCGATGAGGATTACCAGAAGTGTTGCATATTAATACATAGTACATGCTACAATACTGTCAAATGTGAACAGGGAGTATAGTCTATTGATGAAAAATCATAAATGTTATTTTAAGCATTGGTCAAGGAAACGGCGCACATCGAGGAGGTTTCTGTACGTGTTTTGCAATGTTTGGTTGGTTTTCGAGGAATCTCTTTCAGTGATAACTACCAGTATTCCTTCCTAGTAGAGGGTGAGTTGTTAGCTTTGAACATTTCTTAGGTACGGTACTTAAGAGCATGTGTGAAAAGCAGGACAATTGGACCCCGTGAGCTTGGGTGGTTCTATAGCCTGTGTCTAAAGAGGAGTTTATAGAGAACTTGCGCTTGCTGTCTAGGCACTTCCATGTCTGTCTAGATGCATTCTAGGATCGGAGGGACGGTGAGTGTGGGGTTGTAGCGGCGACAAATGAGTAATACGGAACAATAATTTGGACGTGGATATAGTGTGGACAACTAGTGGTATATCCGATGATCAATCAACACTGTTTATCTGTTTTGGGCTATGTCTGGCGGAGGCATGCCGTGCAGAGAGTCAGGAAGCAGAGATAGAGGTGTCATCGCGCGCGTATGCCCGAAGGAAGAATTTGTCCGGAAGGAGTGTGTAAACGTACTCGGACTCGACGACATGCGATCTTATAAGACTAAATCTGAGGCGAGAAGAACTGGAGTTGGCCAAGTCTGAAACTTGTAATATGCTAGGATACTCGTCCCGATGTCCTCTACGCTGATGTTGCTCGTGCGCTGCTCACGCTGGCTACTCCATTGAAAATGGTGTGGTTCTGTAGTTCACCTGGCAGGTGCACTTGTCTGCCATCCGCGGACTGTCCATGTGTGTGTCTGCCTGGTTAGGTGCCGCATATAAGAGCCACTCTGATAGATAAAGCGAGAGAATTTAGATGGACGCTTCATATAGAAGGGAAATAAAGCATCGTTAGTGAAAAGTCAATATTGGCCACAAGGCATCAAGGAGGCTCTTTGAAAAAGGGATTGTCGATAGATGTGCTGTTCTTGCTGTATCGCTCTGGTAGTGTCGTGATGTACTCTGGAGACTGCTAGGTCTTGCAGCTGAATGTATGTAAAATAGGGTCTAAGTGTCTGAGAGTTGGCAAATATATATATATATATAGAATGAGGCAGGCGTACTGTGGGTGAAAGCGTGAACCAAAGAAATCCAGAGTAACAGAATGGCAGCCTATTTGTAAGCGCTTCTTGCGCACCGGGCCTTGCCCTTATCGTCCTATACGCGCTGTCAGAGCGCCCCCCACTCGGTGAGAAGAAAATCGTGGGGGTAATTCGCAATCAACATCTACGTGAAAAATTATCTTATTGTAGTCGATCATCAGGCCCGAAACTTGTGATGATATCGTGAGAAATTGTATCTCCAATGAACGTGAGAACAGCAAAATTGCAACCATTACATTGCTTATCTTTGTCTCTTGTTGAATCCACTTGTGGTTTTCGTGTAAAATCTTACGGTCTGTCTCTGAACTGCTACGCAATGTAGCTTGGTCCTAGGTCAAATGTTATTCATCACTCTGCACGTGTGTCATCAACTACGGCACTTCATTAGGATTACTCTGTTTCACAAATATATAATCACTACCACGGCAAAATGAGCATTTTTTCGCTCATGTATAGCAGGATCTCGAGTCGAACCAGTTTTCTAACATTTGAATTGCATGTCTATGCTCTATGTAACAAACAGATAAAAAAAAGAAGCGACAATCATGCCAGGCTGTGGAGTCGGAACCTGTGCAAACGGAAATCCCGGTAAATGAAAACGAAGAAATAGGCGGATAATAGATCTCAACAATTTATCCTAACAGCCTACTTCTTCGACAGGAGACCAGGACAGAACCAGACATCATAAGGCAAGGAAAGCAGGGGAAATCTCGCAAAGGGAGTTGAGACCCACTTGCTCAAGATTTGCCCTTAACTGGTTAGCTGGTGAAAAGGGCGTTAATCCCAGCCTGATTCATCTTTTTGGCATGACTATCTGGACCTATTGAGAGCCCATTTCCTCATCCGAGTCCTGGGTTTCAATCTAGAGGGATGAAAATTAATATTACGCCTACTTTGAGAAAGAAGTAAAGTAAAGTTACCATGTTTTGTACAAGATTTCGAGTTGAATTGTTGCAATTCATTCCTCCTTAGGGCTCTCATAGGGCCAAAACATCACTCTCTGTGAAAAATATGCTGTCTGGAATATCGGACGAAGAGGAAGGCTCAGGATCAGAGTAATCCTGGTCCAATCTAGGACGCTTCCACTTCGAAGTTGAAGTACTAGCATTGTCAGGATTTTCAGATTGTTCAGAGGGTAAAGAGTCGTATTGTCGCTGCAAGGATTGCAAGTGTGTCTGTCTGCCTTTTCCTTTCATGATCTCTCGATCAGGAGGAAGGAAGGAGGGAAGTATATGGAGGTAAAAACGGAATCCCAGTGAATGAAAACAAAAGAATAATGCAGATAATAGATGCAGATCAGCTCTGTACGCCAATTGAGAAGCCTCAACGGATTATCTGGGTAGAATCGCCGCCGAGCTAAGCTCAGTGGATTGTGTGCACAGTTGGAAGTTGGAATTTCAAACAGGTCGCGATTCCCGCCTGTGATGGGATCAGGGGTGGGCGGGATTATGACACATCAGTATGCACAGCATCACGCACAGCATTACTTTTTCTCACTCTTTACCTTACTTCGACCATTGCACTGGGCTTAGTCCTGGTGCCATAATGCTACAATTTTTTCCATCTACGCTGAAGCGAGCAGATGCTAACTGAGCTGTAAGCCGGTGAGGTAGCAGAAGTACTCTCTCACTTTTCTTCTACTTCAACCATTGCACTGGCTTTAGTCCTGGTGCTATAATGCGACAATTTTTTCCATCTATGCTAAAGCAAGCAGAATGCTAACTGAGCTGTAAGCCGGTGAGGTAGCAGAAGTACTCTCTCACTTTTCTTCTACTTCGACCAATGCTCTGGGCTTAGTCCTGGTGCTATAATGCGACAACTCTTTCCGTCTACACTGAAGCAAGCAGATGCTAACTGAGCTGTAAGCCGGTGAGGTAGCAGAAGCACGTAGAGGCAGGAAATTCGACTTTTTATGCCAATTTTATCTACGCCAAAGCGAGCAGATGTCAACTGAGCCGTGGACAGATGAGGTGGCAGAAACATGCAGGCTTGGCTCTCAGCCAAGATTCCTTACTCTATGTTTTGACATTCGTACAGCACAGCGCAAGGATCCGCCTCTGGGTTTAATCCTGGCACGCAGATAGCTCTCAGGAATGACCATTGCCCGGATTCAACGATTATTTACTCTACTCTAACTTGGCGTTAACCCTTTCCTAGCCTTCGATAGTGTGATACAACAATCGGTCTCTAGGTTTAATCCTGGAATTCAGATGACTCTCGTACAATGGACACTTCGACCATTGCCTAGCTTCAGCCTCTAGGTTTAATCCCCGCGTGCAGATAGCTAACAATACTTTACTCTAATTCGATGACAACGCTCTGGGATTATTCATGGAGCTATGCGATGCCTCTGGGTTTAATCCTGGAGCACAGATGTGACTGTGACCATCACTCACTCTTTTACGATCTGCCTCTGGGTTTAATCCCGGCGCTTCAGATAGCTCTCAGATAACTTTAACTATTTCCTAGCTTTGACAGTGCTCTGCTCGTCTGCGACATAACGATCTGCCTCTGGGGTTAATCTCAAACCTGCCTTTCAATCAGAGACTGGAGTTCATTTTTTCTTTATACTGTACAGATTCTATGTGGACAAAATGATCGCTCCGTAGGATTTCAAATCCTAATCTTTCTTCAAGTAACTTTTCCTTTGCTTTCCAAGCCTTTACCTTTGCTTATAGACTCTGTCAGTATTGTAGAATACGCTACTATGGTTGAAAGTGGA
This sequence comes from Gymnopus androsaceus JB14, assembly GCA_009733575.1. Lineage (NCBI taxonomy): Eukaryota > Fungi > Basidiomycota > Agaricomycetes > Agaricales > Omphalotaceae > Gymnopus > Gymnopus androsaceus. The sequence goes on along the minus strand of ML769551.1, from coordinate 26,947 downwards.
CCTCGCAACCCCTTTGTGATGAGTAGCTTTGTGGATATGATCCAATCTCGATGCTTGTCAAACGCAGATGCGGGGATGATTGGAATTGACCCTCTGCGGTCGCTTGTGCTGACGTCTTTCCATCGTACATCACCTCGCTGGTGGAAGTTGCGGCAGTATATGAACCTTTGAAGCTTCTGGAGGAGGCTAGGTTGTTGCGCAAGTTATTGATCATGTTCTTTGTTCGAGATGTACATTGCTTGTTTCGATGTTCTGAATGTTGATATTGCACTTTTTTCTCCTAATTCTTGCATATCTTAGTTTTGCTGCTTTGTCGAAGGTATTATTGGAAGATTTTCACTACTACTTATACAAGAGCCACAAGAATAACACCTTTTATTATAATACTATACAGAAAATATATTCAATAAATATTTTGAAATAATAATACTGCTTTTATGGGTGGAAAAGGCATTTAACAAATATTTGGCAAAAGAGCAAGTCTGCCGTGATGCCAAAACCCGGCAGCAACACCCCGAAGCCATTCCTAATGAGTCTCATAAGTTATCGTGATCTTTTGCAAAACGGCCCACGACACTTATCGTGATATTTTGCAAAAGCCTAGCAACATCTAGTGTTCACGAGTGCCCAGTTTGGATGGAGATGCTTATCGCAGGGCTCATGCTGCTGTTGTGTCTGGTCCGCGACCTACTATTGCGGACCTTTGGGACGCATACGGTGACAGCCATCGTCTGGACTTTCCCCATCCGGTTTGTTGGGACCATTGGTGAGATGTCCCCTTCCTTCCTCCTTTTCTTGTCCGATCGTTTTGTACTGATCCTTTTCTTTCTTCCTTTAGCCGCAAATGCCTATCCTTCGAAACATGCATGATGTGTGGTATCCCGTTTGTTGGTCTTTAAATGGATGTCTCCCTGATTGGTTGTTGTCCACGGATGAACAAGGTTCACATGCCGGACCGCGTTACAAGCTATAGTGTTACTGGGCTTTGTTTATGTACTACGCTCGCCTCGGTATGCTTTAAACCTCCTTTCGCTGATTCTTTCACGTGTTTGCTCACCGTGCTTTATAGACTTCGGTCGGTTTCCATTCCTGCGCCAGTCATACTGTCGTGTTGGTTCCTGCTCCTCTTTTCGTCGTCCTTCGTTCTTATAAGCTTTGTAGGATGCCGACATTGTCTGTTCGAGCGAAAAACCATTACGACCCCAAGAGGTTTGATTTTATCCGACGCTGGAAAGGTACAGCGAGCACTGCTGCTCTGTGGAGTCGTTATAATGGGCGGACTTTAAGCCTTTGCAATAACTATCATCCACGGAAGAAGCATGTATTTCATGGTCAAGTACGATTTATGGAAGAGGTTTGGACGCTGCAGCATTGAACCTGTCGTTATTAGTGATCATACTGCTACTGCGTGCTACACTTTTACCGTACTCCTCTTTGCTTTTTGCTTCCGTGCTATCGAACGTGCTCGTCTTGTAACATAATCCGTCTGGCTAGCTCCATTGTGTACCAATACATTGCTCAATCGCCGAATATAATATTTCGAATTTCTGTTATTCTTTGTGCAAGCCGGTGCAACCTGTTCACCATTCTTTATGCAAACTGAACAACCTCACTTCCCTCGTATTGTACATTTATTTTTTCCTTTCCACCCAAATCTCACCATTTGGAACATGAACGTTTGCTTCACCTTCGAGATCTCCATCGCATCCCCCATCTTGATCCCACTCATGGATCACTACATGTCCACAGTCCATTACAGCCTTCAGCTCGGTAGAGTGCTTTTCCATCGTCGCGTCGGTCCGCATATCGTTTGTACCACTTTTGAACGTAGCCACCGGGTGTTGCTGATATCCCTTCGATTATGGTATTTGATACCAATGGTTCAGGCCTGGGCTTCCAAAGCTCAGCCTCCATGAGGGGATTGGAAACAACCGGTGAACCTGGAGATGTATGATGGAAGTAACTTTGCCCTGCGTCTCTCGGTGATTCAGTTTCGGATCCAGAGACGATGCGCGATCGTGGTTCGATTGATGACATGTAGATGGCTCGCGTAAGGAATAGGCAATGCTTCGAGAATTGTCTCTTCTCGTTGTCTGAAAGCTTTGGTTGATAATCTCGAGCCATTCTTTGCTCCTCCTGGGATTCCTGGAGAGCTAGTTGGTAAAGCGCGAACCCCAGGGAGGGTTTCCTCGAGTCTATAGCTCGATAGCGCCGAGATGTTCGGTACACAATATGACGACGCTGGTGGGACTGTTCCTTCGTCATATTACCATTCTAAGAAATGTCATAGTTACTAAGAAATGGAAAATGGAAAGGACTGCTTGAGCTTACGGTTGAAATTGTTCTCTGATAGCTCCCCTCCGGAATCTGAATACACAAGAAGCAGACCTTGGGGATTTGAAGGAATGGTGGAGTCCATACGTCGTTCGAAAAAGTATGAGTTGAAGTTTCCTTACGGTGAGCAATTTTGACCATTCTCAAAAGAAAGACCGTCATACCGCGTTCGATCGGATGAGCGCTATGGAGCCTTGCTTCCTTCACTAGTCGTCTTCGCAATCGAACGCTTGCCATTTCCAGCGTCCCGCCATTCAAATCCAGTTATAAACTCCGTCAACGCGCTGGTCGTTCTCATGGTAAGCTCCTGTCATTTCTTTGAATCTCCTGAATGTTAACATGTGTATATATAACTCAATCTTGGCACTCGTAAGAAGGCATGTCGGAGGCAACGAATGCTCCAGTTTCGTTCAGTCGTGTAGTTGGACTTCCTAGACAGTTAACACAGCTGCCGAAATCTAACCGGGATCAATTATCCATCAAGGTTAAATTGTCCAAATCTATCTTGTGCCTTCTACTACCACTACTCGAGACCGCATGAGGAATGCTGAAGAATGCTGCACGAAACTGGCCCACAGCTCCCTAAACCCTCTTTACGTAGCAGGGAGGCTCAAACCATTTACAGGATCCTGATCACAGCTGAGAAGACCGTGCTGGTTTCGTGAGTATCACAAATGTCCTTGCAGTTGCCATTCTCATTCTATTTCAGACTACAGAGACTAAGCGCGACTTGACGAGGGCCTCCGAACATGCTAAAAGCATGGGCCTGTGAATGAAAGAAGACGAGCCTTGGGGTAAGCAATATATCGACGTTGTCGATGGGTACTGAACTTCATGTTAGGACATCCTCGTGCTCTCCGAGCTTTTCAAGCAGTTTCTCCTCGCGTTTTAGTATCGTATTCATCCTACCAGGAGCTATGCGAGAGCACATGAAAGCCGTCACGTGACCGTGAAGAAGCTCTCGAGGAGCTCAAACGACGACACCCGGACTTCTCTCGCTAAGATGGCAAGGCAGCTGACCGAAAGGTTGGGATCTGGCAGTAAATCAAAAATCTGGCTGAGCAGGAAGGAGTTGTCGAATCGCAATTCGAGGAGCAGGTCAGGGCCTTTAGATTGAAGATATCAAGCGGCTGCAGGAGTCAGCATTGATAGATTATAAGAGACGGAAGGCGAGAGCGTGGATGGAGATCAAGTTTGCGGGACTTATGGAGTGCTGCGAAAAAGAAGCGTTTCCTGCGATTTCGAAAGCTGGTTATCAATGTGGCGTTCACCCTGTACCAATCTGTTAGGACTGATACTCACGCGCAATCACAACCACAGGAAATATCTGACAAAGCACTCCAACCGGTGCCCGCCGTCCGCCTTTACACAAAACAAGACAAAGTCGATCTATATTCAAGCAGGAATGCAATCTGTGGAAAAAAGTCACTTTTGCGTCATTCTTTCCCTAGCTCAAATCCGAGGGATTTTGTGCAACGATCGAGGGGCGACATCTGTTTCGTCGATGTATGAGAACTAGCGAGCCTACCTCGCAAGTTATGTCCCACAACCCTTCACATCTGCGAACGATTCCACAGAGTCATCATCCGTCGGGTGCCTTCATCAGATTTTTCTTCCTCTGACCAACCAATACGCATCATCATTGTCAGAGTACCCGATACCATCAATTTTCCCAGTGCCGTCTTTCAAGACGATGACTGTACGTCCGATACAGTATCAACCGGCGTCCCAAACCGACCCTAACCAAACCCCGACTGCAGACATAGAGGATGTCGCTGCCCCAACCTCCAGCCGAAACGGTGGCGTCTTCAAGCTCCTCTGCGCGCTTCGTAAATTTCGAAGTTTACAGGTGGATGGGTTCGAGCAAAGACCCAGCAGCGGAGGGCCAGGTTTACTTTGCCGGAGTCGAAGGAAGAGGACGAGGCGGTAATTTATGCCGCCTTCCCAGTGAAAAGGCGTAATACCAACTGGGACAGATCGGTCGGTAGCCTCAATCCAGCTTACGGTTCGGTTCAGGGAATTGAACCTCTGGTTCCAACTCATCAGTTATCGGAGACGGAGTAGGTGCCCGTATTAGCTGAATCAACCTCAAGAGCCTTTGGAAAAGCCTCTGGATTGTTCTGAGCGAGGAAGAGCCTGTCCGAGCACGCTTCCTCCCCCATTGGAATCCAAAACGCCTTACAAAATCTTCCCCATGTCTCTACGATTTCTTCATTATAGAACGCCCGCTTTTTGCACTCCTCCTCCAGACGGCAACGTCATCCACAGTCGTCGCTCCAGACCAACCTCCTCTCCCTCAGAGCCCAGAGCCCCAAATTTCCGAAGAGGGAATACGAAATAGATGGTGTCTACGCCTCGCCCTTTTCTCCCTTCACCCAGGTTTCACTCATTTGGTTCACTACCAAGTGCTTTATTTCGATATTTGTTATCCCAGCAAGCCTCAGGAACCAACCTCCGCCGTTACCATCGCCCGCATCGTTGCCTTACATCGTCGCCTCCCTCATCAGGTGCTTGGCATCTCTTACATCTGTGTGTTTGGGAAAAGTGATGTACATTGAGGCGAATGAAAGGGCTTGCTCTTGGGATTGGAGTCTCCCTATCTGGCTCGGACCAACCTACTCCTAGGGCGATTTCCAGCCTTCCAGTTCCCAAACTCCTTCCAATTTCCCATCTGGGAGCCGGTGTCTGTACGCTACCGTCGAACCTCAGCTCGACCGGTGAAATCAGAGCCAAGTAGTGGAAACAAAAGCGGAGGCCCCAGAATCAAACCAGTGGGTAGAACAGAGGCAGAGGCAGATTCCCATGCCTTACAGTTGAATCTAGAACTGGCAGTGGATATCGTATTCGACAGCTGGAGCTCGAACCTGAGGTGGAGTCAATAACCTTACAGTGGAATCGGAGCTGATCGTGGATATCTGAACGTCCGGAGGGGGAGTCAAAATCTATAAGGGAATCGTGGAAACATCGCCGATTGGAACTTCCGAAGTTCACTGAACTTCTACTAGTAGCCAACTGAACCGCTGATTCCGAAGCCTCTCCCAGCAGGTGGAAGGGATGATCGCAAACCTGCTCCAAGTCGAGTTCGATTGCCGTTCCAATCCTGTGGAAATCTACCGAAATCTCCCAGCATCTTCGCTTTTTAACGTTGGATTAATGTAAAGAGGATGATGACCATTCTTCGTCATAGCGGAGATCCGTACCAAAAATTCCTACAGATCTTCGAAGAGTGGTGATCTTGCGTCTACAGTCTCAGAAACATCCCCAGCCTCAGGTTATTCCAAACCGAACCTTCCTACTGAATCTAGTAGCACGATCGAGATTCGACAGTGGATTTGCCATCTGATCGCATCCAGAAGCAGAACCATTATGGACCTTGCTGAATGCTGCCACGTTGAAAGCAAGTTCAATAATAGCCCCACATTAAATGCTTCGAGACATCCGCCACCCTTTGTCTTCCACGTAGCCCTCGCTTCACCTTCGTCCTGTCCAAGCTCCAGTTTTATATTCGAGAATCAATATATTTTCCATCTCA